>JAAGNO010021428.1:33375-54446 GCA_033439905.1 Ceryle rudis | reverse complement strand
CCTGAAAGGAGGTTGTAGAGAGGTGGGTGTTGGCCTCTTCTCCTTGGTAACTACTGACAGAACCAGAGGAAATGGTCTGAAGTTGCATCAGGGAAGGTTTAGATTAGATGTTAGGAAAAGATTCTTTACAGAAAGAGTGGTGAGGCACTAGAACAGCCTTCCCAGGGAAATGGTTGAGTCGCCATCCCTGGAGGTATTTAAGAAAGAGGTAGACCTGGTGCTTCAGGACAGTGCTCTAGGGGCAGGCATGTAGGGGGTTATTTTGTGTTTTTGAAGTCATGTTTGATCAGGGTATTAAGGTATTTAGGTGGGCTTTTGTCAGGTGTTCTTTTGTTATGGGTATGGTTGGACTTGGTGATTTAGGAGGTCCTTTCCAACCATGAATATTCTATGATTCTTGTAACCCCTGTGAGCAGTCTGCTAGGAAAGGTTCAGAGTAAACAGGATTGTAGCATACCAGTCTGTACCACTACTGATGAGGTGAAACAGAGTTCAATTGAAGTGTCAGCACCCACCATTTTAATTTATGTATTCATTTGCTTATTTTTTTGGACAAAAGGATAAAGATTTCTGTGGAAACAAATTACAGCCTTCAGCATTGGCAGGAGTTCATTTCAAATGCATTTCCTGATCTCTCCAATTTGGCAGGTGCTTTTATGGACTTACCATCCTTGGAACATAAACCTTTTACTGTTGGCAAGAGATTTTCCCCACCCTAGCACATGATTAGCTTTGTCTTGAAAACCACTTCTGTCCACTGGGTTTGAAGGATATGGCCAAGGCATTTCTTGGGGTAAACTTTTGGCAGACCCCATATCTGTCTTTTAACAAGTCAGAATCATTCTGCAGGTAAAAAATAAAACTAGCTCAACTATAGGTGCATTTCATACCAAAAGAAAGTCCACTGTTTCTGGGGTGAAGACATAGCAAAGTCAGCTTCAAATAAATGGCAAGAAGAACTGCTTGGCAAAGGTGCTGATATGGCACTAAATAGAAGTATTATTGTCTGAAAGCCAGACATTGCCCACCTGTGCCTGGCAGCTTATGCAATGGAAGGGAGCAGAGAAGCTGCTTCCCCTGTAGTGACCCTGACAGTTGCAGGAGAGAGTTAGTCCACCCCGCACAGCTCTGCTTTTGCCACCTCATCCCTCCTCAGAGATTCACCTGTTTATTCCAACTGACACCATTCGCTGGATGGTTGTTCTCTATGTGGTGTAAGGGGGATTCCCACACTTGTACTTTTAGAGGTTGGCCACCCTCTTTTCTTAGAAAGCGTCATGTGCTTGAGCCAAGAGGTACCTTAGCCACAGGACACCTTAGTGCACTTCCTCTCTTCCCTTAAAAATTAGTATTGATTGACTTTAGTTGAGGTTCCTTTTTCTTTCTGAAAAATGCCTACAACATCCCTCCTAACAGGAGATTGTGAAAAACACTTCCGATTTGGTGTTATGTGATTGCTTAAAAACACATGAGCCTACTTCAGGTGATGGAAACATAGCCTTTATATCAAGAAACAAGATGTGCCCTAATCCACACGTAGCTGGCACCACAGAAGATCACCAAAGATTGAGTTTGTGGTTGTCTGCAATTCCTTTTCTTCTGTTGCATGTAGACACAGACCAGCTGTAGACCAGAATAACCCATTAATCCTTTGTATGTAACCCTTTATTCCTCTCTGGCATGATTCCACAGGGTCAGTGACTGTATTTAGCTTTGATTTCAATTAGTTTAGCAGGCCTTCAAAAAGGACTTTAAATTTGAATCCAGCACCCCAGGAATTCATCATTATTGTGTCAGATTGGCTGTGCTTTTAATTTGCATATTCACCAGTCTGCAATGCAGCTGTGAACTTAAAATCTGGAATATTCAGAATATATGATAGGATATTGATCTGGAAACTAACAATTATGTGATTTTTTTCACACTTATCTTGCGCTTGAGTCTTACAAGATTTCTGTGTGTTCAAAGTCCATAAGAAAAGTGTATTGACTATATTGAACTTCTGCTTTGAGAAACTTAGGTGCAGTCAGCTTGTGTAAATATTAGGTATAATATTGGCTGTTTAGGAATACTTATCTTCTTTAATGTTATGATAAGAAAAAATATTATAGTGCATTTAGATGTGAGCTAGCTTGTAGCTAACACATTTGATTAAGCAATGAAATCAGTTTTGTTTGCACATCTTGACAACAACTGACAAAGTGAACACATAAAACATTTCTCTCAAGCTGAGAAATGTCTTAGGAAAGCAAGCATCTGAAATATACACTAAAATGTCTGACAGCACACTCTCTAGAATTTCTGCCTAAATGAATGACTAAGATGCTTGAGAGCGCACTCAGCATTTTCATAATCCTTTAGCAGAAATAGGTACTTATTCCATCAGCTCTGAGGGTTCCTCAAGTGAAAAATTCTGTCTATAACTTTTACATATTCCTTCATGTCTAAAGTTAAAAATGTGTTCTTGAGGAAAATTGGTGTTATGTGTGCACCTTAAGAACAGTGAGCAATTATATCCATTATTTTTCACAATCTACATACAGACTGTAATACAGTAAAGTGTGGAACTATTTCTATTTTTCCCTCCTTGTAGATGTCCGCAGAAGAACTATTTATGAGTACCACAGGGTGGAGCTACAGATGTCAAAGATTACCAATCTCTCAGCTGTTGAAATGATACCTCTTCCAAGTAAGTAAAGTACAACATGGACAGAAGCCAGATCTGGGAAGTGTCCCCCTCCCAGCAACACAAACACTATTTTAAATGTTTTCATTTATCTGTGGGCTTGGAATCATGGACAGATTCATTTATCCTCTCTCAGATTTATTCCCAGATGGATGATGCATTATCCAGTGCATCCTCATGTATCTCAAGTTAGTTTATAGGTATATAACTCCCAGTAGGCTTTGAATGACATTTGTGCCAAATAATTTTTTCAGAAGAATGATTATATTGTGTTTAAATTTGATTCTTCAAGAGAAAAAAAAGGACAGTTTTCATGCTTGCAAGGCAAACACAAATTCTTATGTGTACTGTGCACCATACCGCAAAGGAATATCCCCAAACACATTTTGCAGTTCATCTTTTTGCCTCTTTTGTGTACGGTAAAACTACATTGTTTAGAAGTCTCTGGGTTTAAAATGCCAGCAGTACCACTATGGAAAAAATAGAAAGAGCTGTTTTTCTGTTTTCTAATCCAATTATGGTTTTTGCACACTTCTCTGCCAGTCATCTTACATGCTTATATCTGAATGTTAGCAACACCAAGCAGCATTGGAGCCAGGGAACAAAGCGATTTAAGGAAATGCTTAATATTAAGGAAGAAGATAAAAATTTAGCAATGAAGCTGAATGAACAGATGTGGGAGTGGAAAGGCATTTACAAATGAAATACAAATGGACTCCTACAGATAAAATGTACCTTTGTGCACACAGTTGTGCAATGCATTGTAATAGGCTGTTTTTAGTGTCTTGTGTTTGACATATGTGAAGTTGTTGAATCAGTAAATATAAGAAGATGTATTCTTCTTTTGTGCTTATTATGAGAATTATTTATGAGAATAATGTAATAATTTGTGTTTGTTTATCTGTCATAGCTTGTCTCCAGTTTACCAGCTGTGGTCCCTGTGTCACTGCACAGATTGGTTTCAACTGCAGCTGGTGCAGTAAACTCCAAAGGTAAAGAAAAGGATTTTTCTTTTTTTTTTGCATGGACATGCAGCTGTGCTCAAAGGATATCCAAAAACATTGCCTGTAGGTTATTCAGCATAAAGAGTTGCTATAGTTAGGTCTTATATACATGCATTCACATGAACACATCATTGTCCCATTTCACTTCAGCAAAGAAATTAGGCAAGAATTGTCAAAACAGTTGTTTTGGGAGTTAAGCCTTAACCCTACTTTAAAATCCTTTTTAAGGAGAATAAGAAGTGTAAATCATTTATATCCCTGGCTTCATCAAAAATAATTTAGCCACATAGAGATGTGAGGTGGTAACATATCTATAAAGACATACTATTTCTCTTAACAGTAGGGAGACCAACACATCCAAAGAGCGAGAGTATTTTCTCTTTTAACCTCTCATTATATTTAGTGGGTCTGCAGGTGGGTACATCCTCAGCCTCTCACTGTCACATTGACGAGGACATTCAAGTCGGTAACAGAAGCGATTTAGACTGTGGAGCAGCTGAAGCACAGACAGCAAAATGGAAACTGCAGCTGTAGCTTTTCCAAAAAGGTCTTCACCCATACACCTTCACTGACTTTCATAGCAAGAATTTGTTTAACACCAGTTCTCTAACACAAAGTGCAGTATCCTAATGGATATTTATTGTTGGTTTTCAACCCTAGTGATTAGCTTCAGAAATGTTATGTATAAAATGAATATATGATGAAAGGCAAAAAGGTTATTAGCATTCTAAAATAGTGCAGTAATTTGATATCGTGGTGTAAAACTGATAAATAGCTGATGAACCTGGTATGGAATTAGGAAATTGGTCACTTTTGTTATGTTTTCTTAAGCTTCAACTCCTGCAGTAATTTGAAAAGTCACAACATATCAAGAGTAAGGATACTTGTATCTTTTTTGCTTTAGCCAATTTATTGTTTTCAAGCATTGCTTGATTCTCCTTCCATTAATAAATGTTGTTACACTGAGTTTCTGTTGGCTTTGGTTTGAGCAAGGTCTGTTGCTTCATGGCCAGTGTTCTCATTTCTGTTTGGATAAATTCAATTGTATGGTAAAGTTCAAACCTCTTATGAAGAACTGGCTAAATTCTTGAGATCCTTTTTATTTTTCTGTAGTATCTCAAGAACTGAGTTCTTGAGTTCCGGAATTGCTGGTAAATGTATTTTATTCACTGAGGCACAAATTCACTGCGGAGAACTAAAAGAGTTTTATCTTTCACCTTTAGCAGGAAGCAACACCAGCCATGTAATCGCACAGTGTACCCTTCCACATATTTAGGTGAATTTGTGTCTGCCCCTTCACAACTGGCAAGGTGTAATTTACTGCTGAAAAATATACAGTCTCAATACAACTATTGCTATTCAATTAATTTTTGTGTAAAAAAAAAATAAAATCTTGCTTTTCATTTTGCCTATGAAGATCACACTAAAACCAAAGATGAACCTGCTACGAGGCAATCTTGCACTGTTTCCCAAAAACAGCTGTCTCCACGCTGCAGCACGGTTATGCCTTTGACAAGCTGCAATAGATAGACTGAAGAGTTTTATTGCTGTTAATTAGCCCATTACTGACAGCACTGAGACTGTCATTTCATGCAGGCTGTGTTTGGACATTTTTGACTAGCAGCAAAAGCAGGAACTGGTGTCAGTTCCTTAAAAAATGGATGGATCCAGAAAAGCAAACTAAGATTATGCCTCCACATGGGAATTTCAGTAGTTTAAAAACAGTCATAATATCAAATTTGTACCAATAAAGATGAGTGATATTCAGTCAAGTTTAAGTAAATGGAATCATAAAATAGTTCAAAATGGAAGGATCCACTAGAGGTCATCTAGTCTAACCTCCTGCTCAAAGCAGGGCCAGCTGTGAGATCAGACCAGATTGTTCATGACTTCGTTCAGTTGTGTCTTGAAAACCTCTGAGGCTATGGTCTAGTCCCCTGAACATCTTCGTTTTATACTAGATTTTACGCCTTATTTTTTAATATGTTATTTCCTTCAGAAATATGACTTTAGTGATGACGTCTGCCTCAGGCCTCATTGCCTTTCTTGGCCACTTTCCTTCAGCTTCTGAAATGAGTGGATTATTTGAACTAATTCAATTTTACAGAGAAACAGATCTGATATAATAAGTGGATACATATTTTGTGAAAAGAGGGATCTTACTTTTCAAAATGTGAAGACTTAACATTTATTTAGTTAGAGTATGTTATTATTGTGATCAGGACTCATTCCTATCTCAGCTTTGACAATTTTGTGCTCCCTACCCATTCTGGATACTCTCACCTGCCTTCTAGTCAAGTGCCTCTCTTCTTTTACCATGCTATTCCTCAGCATGTTTATTCATTTTAGGGAAACACAAGAAAAAACCCTATTACTTTCTCAGTGAAGATATCTGGATCACAGGAGAGTGCTCAGAATCATTTCCTTTTAGTACCATGTTGAAGGTTTGCTCCCATCACAAATAAATTTGCTGCATTAAGATGTTCTTTTTGCATGCAATAAAGAAGAACTTGCTCAACAAGAAAACCTAATTGTTTTGGTTAAAAATCATAAAGGATGGAAAGTTATGAGTTCTTTCATCACAGTGCTTCAGCTTTTTCTGTGTCACTGCTCATCAGTCACCAGCCTTGTAAATCAACCTAGACTTTTCTCTCCTGTTGTGACATACATTGTTCTGCTACTCTGCTTGGATAAAAAAAAATAGGGCATAGTATTAATGATTAACTTCAACATTTCACAAGTGTCTAAAGTGCAAAGAAAATTCATATTTACAGTCCACATTCAAATGAGTGCTCATAGGCGTTTTTGAAGCAAGCAGAAGCAGATACTTAGCAGTAATGCCTGAGTAGTGCTTCCACTTTCAAAGCTGATCGGACACACTGGTCTGGGAGGCAAGAAACCAAAAGCTGTCTCTCTTGGCTGTAGGCAAAGCCCAGGATGGAGAAGGCAATTAGCCTTTGGTGTAGAAGGCTTTGAACTGACAGTTGCAGGTTTCCAGGATGGCAATAACCTATTGAGTGATCTAGTGGTCCAATTTCTGTAGAGGGAGAATGTCTCTTTGCTAGTGAGAAGAATGTTAGGCAGCAATGAGGATCAGATATGGCTATAAAAGACAGTGATGTTCCTCCCGTAGAGCAGCAGTGGCGATTTTGTAGTCTAAAAGTGAAATCTCCCACAGAGACAGACTCCTATGTAGGTAACAAACACATGTGTATCCATCAGGAAACAAAATTCCACACCAATTCTACAACCTTTTTCCCCCACAGGTTATGACCCCATTTAGCCAGAGTAACATTACTACCAAGAACAGCATCTTTGTGGGTTTTTTTCCTTGCATAAAATTTAAAACATATATTGAATCATGCACACAATTAATACAGTTGATGGAAAACCAGGAAGTTTGCATAAAACCTATAACTGCACAAGGAAAATTGACCAGCAGAGCCATTGAAGAATAACTGTACTCCCTCATGTGGGCAATCTGTGTTGGAATGAAAATAACTTTATTCTCCAACAGTGGGTTATTTCCTATCTGTAACTTCAGCCCAGCTGCTGTGCAAACTCTGCAGTCTTTGGAGAGGCAAGTTCTTCTTATAGGTGATTCAGAGAAAAATTTCTGTTCTTCTCACTCTCTACAAGCTTAAAGCACAGTTTTTCTTTTCATAAGAGTTAATCAAACTATCCACTCTGAAATCTTATACGACTTATGTCATACAGTTTCATCATGTCTAAAGCAAAGGCACGTAATTTTCTTTTGACTTCAGCAGATGGAGGATCCTCCTAGGAGCAATTTTTATTTTTTTTTTTTTTTTAACTAGGTATGTTCTATAACTGTTCCATAAGTAAAAGAGAATAACTATAAATATATAAGCTAAGATGGTATCAGAGCTTTCTCCTACAGCAGGATATGTTTTTATAAAATGCCAGAAAAATTCAGCATCTGTCTCACAGTCGTCACATGTGGCTGAAACTCAGATTATTTGTTCTTCATTATCTCTGACTTCCCAATATGGAAAACCTAGGAGAATTCATTGATGATAGATCTATTTATATCATCTTTTCATGTTTCTGAAAATGTTTATAAACTCTATGCACTTGGTGTAGCCTGCATGTTATGAGATGTCATTTTCTAGAAAAGTTTTTTGAAGATTTAAGGCAACTTTGGTGTTATTTTTTAGGTTCAATTTGTACAACTTGTTCGCATTACTGAAATAGCGAGTTCCCCTGGAAATATTTGAAGTTAATTGGCCAAGAAATAAATTATGTTTATTAACTTCAAAAGAGTTGGCACTGAAATAGGGTGGAAATATGATGCTTAAATGATCAAGGAATTTTTTAAAGCCACCTTTGTACAAAGTTTTTAAAATATTTATGTTCAGATTCTGTAGATATTGATGGTTTTGTTTTGATGAACACCAGAAAAGTCTCAGATTCTGGCAGTGAAGTAATACTGGTATTTCAGTGAGTTCAGAAACAAGCACAGAAGGACACTCTTGCAATCTGTGCATGCTGGAGACTCAGATTTTGAAAGTGTCTCATGCTTCACTCCATTAACACAGGATAAAAATGTCTCCCAATCCTTGCAACATCCCTCAGGTTTCACATGGTAATATCATCCCACCACTGGAAATAGGGAACTGAACTACTGAAGGAGTAAGAGCAAGAGCTGCACAGTTTAGATGATAGTTTTATTCAGCTGCCACTGTGATATCTATATTCAAGTTTTTAATCCTCAAAACTGGCTGCCTTCTGCCAAGGGCACTGAAAAGCCTAATGGCTAGATTCACAAGGCCGTTTCACTGTCTGACTCTCTTAGGTTTTTGAATTATGCAGAATGGGAAAGCAGTGCTAAAAACACCTTTTCATCAGAATCTGGACTTAAGTATCTAAGACCAAAAAGGTCTCTAGGGCTCATACCCTTTGTCTGAGGAAACACCTACAGCTGCCTGAGTCTAAGGCAGGGCTCAGTGGTCTAGTCTGTGAGCCCCATGAAGCTCCTTTATTCGTGTGACACTGCCCTTTACACAGCAACAGTGTCACAATGATTAGAAAATTCCCCAAGGCACAGGAGAATGTGGGTCCTCTGAACCTAAGTCACCATGAAAGGTGGCCCATTAGGTAGAAGTTGAGGTGTTTAAGCCTGAGCACTGAAACTCATACCCCCTTGCATGTCTCCAGCTCAGAGTAGCTCTAGTATCCCCTGGCAGTAGCTACCTGCAAGCTCAGGGTCAGCTCCTGCTACTGCTGTCCAGGGAGCCCTGCTGGGAGCTTTCCTGGCTCTTCAAGGGAACAGAGATTCAGCTTTGGGAGTGAGTCCCAGTTCACAAAAAGATCTTGCTCATGGTAAGTGCTTAAATATACTTTTTTCTTTAAGACTCTCTGTATTCCAGACTATGTATTGAATACTCTGGTTTGAAATGACACCAGTTCATGATATTGACTCATAGGGTGCAAACCCCAAGTTTGAAAAGTGCCTTAGTAGGCTGCACAAATTCCCATGTTGGACTTGCTGTGGTTAGTGAAGAGTCGGGAATCTCCATGCATTCTAGGCAGTTATTCTTCCTATGTGTGTGTGCTCAGCTCTCAAAGCTTCTTGTGCTTTTAAAACAATCCTGAGCTAAAAAGATGGAAGAATCCCATTTGTGATAAATTTCACTTCAGTGCTAACTCTCATATGCCAGCAACAGCACTAGCTGTGGAAATGTAAAGGTTATGGCTGGTTTTTGGAATATATTCTGAGCAAAGTGAGAAATTAGAAATGTGACTGTGACTAGCAGCAATAATGTGATTTAAGTCTTCATACTTCTAATCATTTATTATGATGATCCCTCTTCCCATCTAAGCAGGTAATAAAAAACCAAGTTGTTTCACATTCCATGATGATTAGATGGAAAGTGGGAAATGGAAAATCTTTAGACACTTGCAGTTCTTAAGAAAATATTTTACAGTTGAAATATGAAGTGACCATTTTCCACGGTGCCCTTATGGCAACTGAGATAAAAAATGTTTCTCTATTATTTGTCTTCTGAACTTCTGGGCAAGCTTGAAATGTCTTGTTTGTTTCTTCTTTCTTTAGAAAGAAAATGGAAACATGTTTAGTTCACTTTCAAATCTGAGTTTATGTCTGGAAATTTTTAATATCAGGAAGAGTAAAAGGTTTAGGTTTTTTGTTTGGTTGTTGTTCTTTATGTCCCATCTGACAAAATCTATTTTCATAAAAACTGTGCTGGATGAAATATTGTGCTATAAGGAATTTTTATGTAATCTAGAATATTTATCACCTGAGCAAAGCACCACCTATACAGAATTACCAAAAAAAAAAAAAAAAAAATAGATATCCTACTATCTTACTACATAAACCCCCTGAAGTACAAAAGAATTAAATCCAAATAAGGAGCACAGGGTCTTTCTCTACACATAGCTTACTCTACAGTATCTACATTTCCCTTATCTTTTTTTGATAACCAACATTATAATGAAGGTTGTAGATTCCAGTGCAGATCATGGAAAGGCAGTGTATGAGATCTGGACCAAACATACTCATCAGCTGAGAATGCAGATACATTAGCTTAATTGTTCAGTGGCCATGTAGTGAAAATCTCCTGTTATAACCTGTTATCTCCTTTGGTGTTTATTTTACCAAAACTATGAAGACCTTTAGAAAAAAAAAAAATCTTGAAATATAGAATTTTTTTACTCAGATGTTATAAATGCACTCAAAAGCTCTGGAAGTTGTTCTTATGTAAAGAAAGTAAAAAGGAGGCATAGATCTGAAGTTATTGTTGTTTTGATGGGTTAGCTTGGAAGGGACCTCATCTAGTCCAAACCCCCTGCAATGAGCAGGGCCATCTTCAACTACATCAGGTTGCTCAGAGCCCCATCCAACCTGACCTTGAATGTTTCCAGGGATGGGGCATCTACCACTTCTCTGGGCAACCTGTTCCACTGTTTCACCACCCTCACTGTAGAATCATAGAATCGTTTCAGCCGGAAGAGACCTTCAAGATCATCAAGTCCATCCTTATTCCTAGCCCTATCAAAACCACTAAACCATGGCCCTAAGCACAACATCTACCCAGTTCTTAAACACCTCCAAAGGTGGTGACTCCACCACCTCCCTGGGCAGGCTATTCAAATGCCTGACAACCCTTTCAGTAAAGAAATTCTTCCTAATATTCATCCTGAACCTCCCCTGGTTCAACTTCAGGCCATTTCCTCTTCTTCTGTTGCTTGTCACTAGGGACAACAGACCAGCTTCTGCCTCACTACAACTTCCTTTCGGGTAGTTGTACAGAGCAGTAAGGTTTTCCCTCAGCCTTCTTTACTCAAGGCTAAACAGCCCCAGACCCTTCACCCTTTCCTCATAAGAGACATGCTCCAAACCCTTTACTAGCTCAGTAGCCCACCCCTGTACCCTCTTCAGCACCTCAGTGTCCTTCCTGTAGAGAAAAAATGTCTTCCTTATATCTAGCCTAAATCTACCCTATTTTAGTTTAAAACCATTACCCCTTGTCCTGTTGCAACAGGCCTGCTAGAAAACTGTCCTTTCTTAGAGACCTGCTTTAAGTACTGAAAGAATGCAATAAGGTCTCTCTGGAGCCTTCTCCAGACTGAACAATCCCAACTCTCAGCCACAGCATGGCCAAATTGTTATCCACCGAACAGTCCACCCTATCAAATCTATATTTCTCCAATTTAGAGAGAAGGATGTTGTGGGGGACTGAGTCAAAGGCTTTAGAGAAGTCAAGATAGAAGACATTCATAGCTCTTCCCCTGACCACTAATGTAACCACTCCATCACAGAAGACCACTAGCTTGATTCAAATGTTCACTTTTAAATACTTCCTGGTTTAAAATATTTGAGGGTTTAATTTTCCTTGATTGTTTGCTTTAGGGAAGTTACATATTTCAATTCAAAATTAAAAGATGGGAAGAAGGCTTTCTGGTTTATACACAGGCTGCTTTTATCACAATACTATTTAACTGACAGTAGTGTGCTGCTATTGCAAAATTCACCACAATATCTTAGCCATTGAATTACAAATAAAAAAAAAATAAAAAATTGAGGCATTTATATGGAATAAGTACACCACCAGAGGGAGCATATATAATCCAATCAGTGTAATAGATTCATATACAAATGACAAGGAAAATCTCATTTTAAATGCTTTAGACAGGCTAGAGGCTTATAATACAGTGCATTCTGTAAAATATATTCCATTCTATCAATGTGTATGACTTAATGAATTTGTTGATCATACTACTGCTTCAGACAAAGCAAAAGCCCTGTGCCCAGATTCTGCCTGTCTATAGAATTTGTATTCCACTACAGCAGTTCTTTACGCTGGAGTGGTTTTATATAAAAACATGGTAGAGTCCTAACACCTGAGTCTTAACAACAAGATCATTGAATTAGGTCAAGTTTACCCTTGTGATATATGAAAAGGAATGCTGGTTTCTATTTTTCTAACTTGTATACCATTTCTTTGTCAATTATGGAGTGATCATGTTGAAAATCTGAGAAATAGTAATTCTGGCCCTTTGTTACAGTTTGCTCTGATTAAAATGCACCATATTTTTCTTCCCTTTTAAAAGTTGTATTGAGACAGCTATTGATCTCTTTAATCACGTGCAACAAATGTATCAAGAATGAATGTGTACACTTGTCAACCCTGATACATTACTGATGAGAATGATACAATAAGTAGATCTATACTTTACGGAGCAGAAAATTGCTTCACACCCAACTTTTTCAATAACCTTTTCAAGATGCTTGCTCTTAATTTGACAAGCTAATTTGAATACATGAATTGCCAGAATCTGTTAGGAAATTAGCATTCAATAATTGAGAATTTTGTAAGCATAGCAAGCCTGATGGGAGTAAAGCAAGAAAAGGAAGTGGCACGGAAGTGCTTAATGAACAAAGCATTTTCTCAAACCAGAGTGACCCCAGTGATGATATTGTTTGATGAAAGAAGTTTCACAAGATCATAGTAATAGATATTCTCAAATGGCATGGCAGTTCTGTTTAGAAGACAATGTAAGCTTCAGTGAGCTTGAAGATACATTTAAAAATACATAACCGTAAAGATGTGCATATTACTAAAATGTACATAATGGTGCATTTAAATGCACTGTTAAGGAGCATAGATGATCTGGAGCTCTTAACATGTGTTTATTGAAAGTTAGCCTGCAGCCAGATGAACTAAGTTTTCACTGAGATTGATACATGAATAAATAGCCTTTCTGCATTTTTGGATAAGTTTGTGGAATTTCTTAGCAGCTGGATCCTGTGGAATTATTGTGGAATTTCTGTAATTCCCCTTGAGTACGGACGGTCTGGAACAATTCCTATGACTAATACAAATAAACCTAAAATGTTCAGTCTCTGAAAAGCACTCTAGTGAAAGTGCAATAATTCTCAGAGGCATAGAACACGTCAGAGCAAGACCAGCCTATTCACTAGATACAATGTGGGACCTGATAGAGTAGAATCAACCGCTTGTGTTGTTCAAAGCTGCTATCTTAAAATAGACACATACTGCCTAAGTGGAATACTTTTTCAGGGAAAACACGCAAGATTTTCCTGCACTAGTAGAACTCTGTCTTATAAGCTTCATTCCTCTAGTTTCCACACATTCTGTAGTGTCCTCTTATCTGCTCACTGGTGTTCTCATCAGCCCCAAGATAGAGAATAAAACTATCCCTATCCTACCATTAATAATAGATTTTATGTCTACCCAGCTGAATTTGAATCCTGCTTTCATACAGAAACTAGACAGTTTTCTTACACCTGCTGCATTGTCACACACTTTTACGTATGTATGTCTTGCTTTGTTTTCCTGAATAACTCAGAACAACATGAGGAAAACAGTTATGCTCATAACCGATGCAGATTTTTAAGAAATGCAAGGCTGGGTAACAAAACTTAATTATTTCTAGAAAATTGGCAGAAGATTGCTACAATTCTAATTACTATGAAATTCTAATCTTTCTGTCAAAATATTTTCTATGAAATTCTGGACCTGAAGACAGGGAAGTATTTTGAGGTTTCTTAATCTAGAGATAGACTAGATATAAACACCGTGATTTATTTAAGCCACATCATGCACACTGCTTGTATATTTGTGTTTCTTACCATATCTTTTGCCTTTCAGAAATTTAGAATGGTTTCAATAGCTATTGGTTCCCTTGCCAGAGATGTTGCTGTGTCTTCTGGAACTTAGAAACACTGTTCATTATCCATGCTGCAGGTTTCTATGATATCCAGCTTTGCAACACAGCTTGACCGAGACTTAGATATCACAGTCAATACAAAAAGGACCACTGCCTGGATTGTTTTAAGACCATAATGCAAAGTCCATCTCATGTAGGTCTATCAAATACATCACATTCCTAAGGTGTTTTGTTATAAATCCAGTATGTAATAATCAAAGATACAGAGGACAGATAAGCATTTAAATCCTGATTTACTTTTGCTGATTATTTTGGAAGGAAGATCACAAAATCCATGTTTTATTTCCATGTTTAATTTCACAGATGCACCTGAGATACTGTAGTGATAAAACACTAGATAAATAGGTAGGTAGCACAGCTCTTTTCTGTAGAAACTTAGTATTGCAATTTTTTACATGCTAGTAACTTTTTATTCCTCAATAAGACAAAACTCTACTCAGTCCTTGATGAGCCATTTATATCTAGAACTGACATTTCTATGCCAGCCACCTTTCAAATCACAACAGAGTTGACTTCAGACAATTCCACATTGCTAGTTTATCCTCAGTGATACAGCCATAAATAGTGAGTATTGCCCTGCTCTATTAAACAGGCATTCACTCTGGGAATTAGAGAGTCATTTGCTGGTAGAACTGCACCGTGTTCAGTCAAACAGCAGTCCCAAATCCTTTTCTGTTTGGGTTAATTTTTATTTGTTCATTTCTTACATTGATAGCTACTACCAGAAAATTTGGATTGAAACACGTTCCTATTTCACCGGTGAAAGGTGTCACCAGCCTGTGAAATGACTTCATAAACAGATGCCTCAGAATGCAGTTTATACATATCCTAGACATTTTAAGAAACTTGACTCAGGCTTCTGGTCATTATGCCATGTCATGGGCTTTCTCTGGACTCAGTTTCTATACCAGGTGTTATAGCCTGGCTGATTCCCAAAGAAATGCCTCAAATGGTTGTCTAATGTAACAGACTTTACTAAATTCAGAAACAGAGCTCCAAGAAATTTTTGACATCTGCAGATGGGAAGCTCCTCTTGATGAGCACAGGTTCAAAGACAGAGGAATGCTTAGATTATCTTATTGGCATGCAGGCTGTTTCTTTCACTTCTTGTGTCTATAATATCCCAAATCATCTGTTTTTCACACCTCAAATTTGCTAACTTTTCCTAAACCTAACTAATGCTAATTTATCAAGAATAGTTACCTTTATTTGCTAAACTGCTGATATTTTTATCCACTTCTCTCTCTGTTTACTATCATATATAGTTTTTTCTTTATTATTATTTTATGCTAACTAATTCCACATTGCTAGTTTATCCTCAGCAATACAGCCTGTGTTACTAGAAGAGGTAGAAATAAATTGGCTGATCTCTTCCTCTAATGAAAATAGTGAATTTTTAAACAGTTCATGGTCACTACTTCTGAAACCAAGTATGGCAGGACTTTTGGCTTTGGAGAGAAAAACCTTTCAAAATTCTAATATGGAAGCTAAGGGGAAAAAAAAGAAAGAGAACATAAGTTGTTGCATAGTTTCTAAGAGAGCAGTTAGGCCCTA
Organism: Ceryle rudis; assembly: GCA_033439905.1. Taxonomy (NCBI): domain Eukaryota; kingdom Metazoa; phylum Chordata; class Aves; order Coraciiformes; family Cerylidae; genus Ceryle; species Ceryle rudis. Next base: position 38,966 of record JAAGNO010021428.1, on the reverse strand, counting down.
CAACAGCAGTTCTCCTAATTTATAAGACAACTATATAAGCAAGGTACTCCGAATGAAATTAAGTTTTGTAGTCCTGACTGATTTTGTGATCATTAAAGGTAATGTAGTACTGAAACAGGTTAGTTCTATTTTCCATAGATCCTCATTTTGTAATGTTTTTATGCATCGCTGTACATAGAGCAGTGCTGCTGCTATTTTGCAGTTTATCTTACCTTCTCTTCCAATGGTCCAATATAAATTAACTCTACTGCTTACAACAGCTGGACAACTTGGGAATTTTATTCTTTTCCAACAATGAAGTATTAGAAAATATACAAATTTGGGCAACCAAGATTTATGACTTCAGGATAATTTGTCAGATAAATTCCAAAAATGCTTCATTAATGGTTTAGCAAAAATAATGATTGTGCGATAAGTGCATTTTGTCCAATAGGGCCGTCTTGGCAGAAGATTAATTTAGTGAGGAGGGAGGTATTAGATCCCTTTCATGTCTGAGATGAATTTAATTTGTAGCTTCTGACTCCTTCCTTGACTGTCAGAAAATTGTATGTTCTGAGAAGTGAGTTGCTGTGTATCCTTTATCAAATATTTGAATGAGTTCATGAGACTATATTACAGAAGCCAGATACCACCTCTCCATTATATCCCATATTGATGGGGTAGGTAATAATTTTCTCAGGTGCCCCTTTCTTTCCTTATTGCAAGTATTCATAAAAAGTGAAAGAATAGAAACTGAGAAAAAAGCTTTATGAAAGACCTCCAAGTTCAGGAATGAAATTCAGGACACAACTGTGGAGACAGGCAGCCCAGGTTATCACACCTACCTCTAGGATACTTCATAGGATGAATGTTAATGTACTTCTGTGGAAGAATTAGTTTTCTTCCCTTCATATAAGCATCCAACCCACTGCATTACTCTGGAGAAATCCATCTTCCAGCAAATTTGTAACTCACTCTTCATTTCCTCTGCTCTCATTACAAAAGAAATAAGTAAAACAAGGAATTAAATAAATCCAGTAGTTTTTAATGGAATTAATCAAGACTTTTTTAATGCAAAGATTTTGCAATATATAAAATATTCTTTTTTTTTTTTTTTTACTTTTTCCATTTCACTGAAATGTAATGCTGAATGGCAGTCCCAGTCAGATTTGTTTAATGGTTAGTTCAGCAGTCATACAAAACAGTCACTTGTACAGCTGTAGTTCATCTTCCCATACCAAATATTTTTTTATATAGAATTACTTGCAAATTAAATAGAACCTGAGAAGCTTCCGGGGATTGGAAAATTATTGTCTGTGCCATTAAATAGTTATGATGTTCCCTTATGTGATTTCAGTCCATACCCAGGAGCACTGTCCAGAACAGTTCCCAGGCATGGTGCAGGAGTTGGGCTGTTCCAGGATTATTCCCCTTTGGCAGTTTATGTGCAGCCTCCTTCTTTTCAAGGTTGAGAGAGTTTACTCATTCAGGCATAGGCTATTCTATGCCAGCAATCTTCAGTGCCAAGGAACATTTCTGGGCATGTTTATTTTACAAGTATAGAAACAGCCAGAATTATCACAACAATTTTAACCTGTTTCCAGACGTGCTAACCTCTTATGGTTGTACTCCTCAAGATACCTTGAGCATTACTGAAATCATATTTGTCTTATACCTTCCTGCATATCTGTCTTTAAGGGAAGGACATAAATTAAAAGTCTCTTTTTGTTAGCATAATATTTAAAACTTTATATATTGCTATACTCCTATGTAATGTTGCCAGAAATTTTTATTTAGACAAATCTGAAATCCACATATTTCTTCATAAAATTTGGATAATCTGAGATTAAGATTTGCTAAAGCACACTGTTCAGTTTCACAATATTATCTACTTATCCCAGTTAACTAAACAGTGGGGACTCTATAACATTTTCCTGTAGGATGTATTCCCAATTTCAGGGAAATAAACCAAGTGTTCTTAGTATTCTTCCTAAATATGAAGGCTTTCACCATTACATCTTTAGTTCCCTCTCTATTCAGGTCTATTAACTCTTCCAATATCTGCATTATCATATAGCATTAATGAAACCACTTGCTTCCCACTGCATATGACAGCAAATATTATTATGTGCAATTAATGAAGAAATCGATAAGCCCCAACAGTTCTGTAATTCTTTGGTAATCTGTTTTGCAGACTGTTCTTGCTGAATGTTGACTTCAGATTTTGATTCAGTTTTAGATAAAAAATTACATACAATTACTAATTTAGGAAAAAAATAACTTGATGAACTTTATTTTGAACATAACCAGTTACAGGATGATTCATGTCCTTCCTTTCTTTTTCTAGCTAAAGAATTCACTGCACACTTACAGCAGCTGTTTTTCTTAACTCTGATTCATCCATATTTTGCACAAATGCAGTAGTATGAATAGATAGTTTCAAAACTCCATATGTTCTTTCTGCAGTACTTTTTTGTTGGCACACATTTATAAGCATATAAACATTGACTTGTGTACAGTCCATTTGACACATTATGCCTCCTTCTCCTGGCATAGCTCCTGCTTTCTTTGATTTCTTACTCTTTTTGTAGTTGTGAAGGAGCTATAACAAGAGCAGTAATGTAGCCCAACCAAAACCATTCCTGCACTTCTTTCCTAGCCGCTCAGAGGCTGATGCCCACTGGTACTGAAAGAGCCATGTTATGTATTGCATGATTGCTGGAGGTTCAGGTATGGTAATAGAAGTGTGAACAGCCCTACTTCATACTATCTCAAGGCACCAGGCCACTTTTATCTTGTCCCCCAAACTCTACTACTTGTAATGTTATTACCATTTTGTTTATAAAGCAGCAAAATCCCCGTAAAAGTATATGAATAAAAAAGGAACCTTGGCCAGGTGTGAATGAGATCTGTGCCTTGGTGCCTGCCACCCAAATCTTGATGTTTTTCAATGTCACTCCCAATTCTACACTCCATAAATCTGGGAGCACTATGGGAAGCACAGGAGATGTGAATTAGTGTGTACTTATCTGGTTTTCAGAAAATCTGGGTTTAACCCTAGGTTCTCTTATGGAATTCTGGGTTATCTCAGCCGAATCATTTCATGTCTCCTATGCTCTATTTCTTCACCTCTAAATTCATATAGGAAATATTTTCTCTCAAAGTGACCTTCCTATTTTTATTTTAAAACCAAGAGAAAAAACAATGGGTGAGACAAACTGTACTTCTGAGTTGTCAGTGTAAAGCATTATAAATCAATTTTCAAAATACATCTGGCCACTCACTTTTACTTATTTAACCGGAAGGAAATTATCCAGTAATGCTGGGGGGGAAAAAAGTGTAAGATCATGGGAGAATCCACCTCAAAATTGAAGAGATTATTTTGAATACTCGCAGATAGAAAATAAATCAGACAATCATGTAAAGGTGAGAAAGGGGGTTAATTGTGTTAGTTGGGATCATCAGCAAGACTGAATTATACCCAGTAGTGCTCAGGTCACTTTGCCTTGAACCTTGAATAATTTCTTGTGCACAAAACTGGTACCAGTGCCACCAGATCAGAATTTCTGCTAACTTCTATTGCTATTAGCTCTTTATAACCACTTTGTGCAGGTATAAATGCACAAAGTCAAAGGCAGTGAAGAGTATAATCTAGTATCAGAGACATAATTTCAGTATGTCTCCTTCCCAGAGAAGTTTGTTATTATTTTCTGATGATTCTTTTGGAAATTCTGATACTGTAATCTCATAATTTTTACTCTGGGGCCCTCATCTTACACTTGCTTTTTGCTTCTAGTTATTCAAAGCAGAGCCTTTATCAAAAGCTTCTTTTTTATTCTTTATCTCCTTTTCAGCATGTTTCCTTTGTTATTGTAGCTGACATGAAGATTATGGAAAATATCCTTCTATTCTTCTTCAATCAGAATTCTGTCAAGTCTCACTTTAACTAGGATTTTTTTCCTTACTTTCTAGTTGAATTGGAAATACAACTTACTCCTTTTAGCCCACTTTTATCTTCAGGATCTTCCAACAGCAAGAATTCCCTATGGAAGTTCTTATATCCTACTGCCTATTCACATGTTGTGTCAGAGTTACAAATATCAAGTTTTACTCATGTTTATTCTCTTCTACTATAAAATAACAACTTTTTTAAACATCTTTTCACTTTTCTGTTTACATGATACTTCAGGACTACTTTGCAGAACATGTAGCTATATTTTTCCACATTTTCTGTCCCATTAAATTGTGTGACCATCATCAGGGTGAAGTTTGCCTGATGAAGATTGTACCACTCTTTGATCCTCCTTATCATTATCCGAATGTTGGAAATTCCAAGTCACTCAATGTTAAGACAATGATGGATTTCAGTGCTGCAGACGCAGATATACCTTAGTATTAAGATGCCTTAGTAACTGTATTTGAATTTTTCATAAGTCTTGAAATAGTGCTGACTGTTTGTATTGTAGTATGCTTAAAATCCTTGTACTAAGCAAATCATCTTAAGTATTCTTACCTTATAACAGCAAGGTGGAAGCAAAGCTTCTTCTACCAGCTGAAGTTGTCATCCTAGTCTGAAGTACAGTTTAGTTAAGCAGTATGTTTAAGTAAAAAATAAATACAGACAACACATTTATGCTTGAATTCAGGAATATGATTAGGTGTATTGAGCTAGATGATTATTACAAATACCATTCAAATACCTTACAAATTCATACGACAGTCACACTTCACATGAACTTTATAAGCACTTTGAACTGTGATAAAGTTCTGCATTTGTCACAAGGGAAGGTGAAAAATAAGAAAGGGAGGAAAATACAGTCTTCCCAGACAGCACAGCATGACTAGAAGGTGATATTCAAAAGATGGAGGAACCAAAAATGCAGCCAGTGGTAAAGGGAGGCAAACCCAGACTAAGCACAAAGATAGCACTTTTTTTTTTCCTCAAAAAATTGCTTTATAGTTCAGTTTTTTAGTTGGATAGACACAAAATTCAAGGCTTCCAGTATTTAATTTGTCTTTAAATATATTTTAATTTTTTTATATATTTTTGTTCCTATCTCCTTCAGCCTGGAAAAAAAAAATCCACCATAAAATATTCTAATTCTTTAGTAATTCAAACTACCTTGCAAATGTCTTAATCTTTTCCTAATGTGATGGGCCTTCTTAGTGGTCAAAGGTAGAAAAGGGTGTTCTGTCTGTGCAACTTTCTATTTAATTTTTCAGGTTGACCTTTTATTTAGAGAAGTTAAACTATTTAACTGAGCTGAGTAATTTTATGGTATCACACAGGATCAGACACAGGATGTCAGGGGTTGGAAGGAACCTTGGAGATCTTCAAGTCCAACCCCCCTGCCAGAGCGGGACCATAGAATCTAGCACAGGTCACAGAGAAACACGTCCAGACAGGTTTTGAAAATCTCCAGAGAAGGAGACTCCACAGCCTCTCTGGGGAGCCTGTTCCAGTGCTTTGTCACCCTTACAGTAAAGAAGTTCCTCCTTGTATTAAGGTGGAACCTTTTGTGCTCCATCTTATATCCATTCACCCTTGTCTTATCACAGGGCACAAGTGAGAAGAGGCTGTCCCTTTCCTCTTGACACTCAGCCCTCAGATA
>JAAGNO010021428.1:0-27147 GCA_033439905.1 Ceryle rudis | reverse complement strand
AGTTATTATTTATTTATACACATATCATACGTGAAATTTTAATATTATGTGGAATTAATAGGGATATAGTAAATGTGTTGCTCTATAAATATTCTGTAGGTTGAATACACGTACACAGTTTACATGTCTATGCATATTCTTCTGTTATAAGCACATATGAAGCCAAATTAAATGCTTCCGTTAACTACACATTTCTCACTATGAAGAGCTACAATTTAATTCCCACTATCTTTTTTAACATCTGTGATGGCACCCAGATCAGTGGCAGTGAGCATTCACAATAGAAGAGTGAAAATTGTAATGATAATCTTAGATGTTAAAATCTGATTTTGGGAAGTAAGATGTTTGACAATCAGGGATGACTTTGAAGTTTTGTCATAAACAAATGAAAATTGTAACTTTTGCAGCTAAATGAAAAATATATATTGCTGAATGCTGTGTAGAACACTTCAAATAAAAAAAAAAGGAAAAAAAGGAAAGGAAAAGCTCTTCAAATTCCTTTAGTTAGGGTTTCCATTTCCATTCTTTTTATCCTGACAGCTTGTCCATGCTTAAATTCTTCATTCAGTGACAGTCTCCACTGAGAATTAATTTTTTGTCCCTATTTTTTTTTTCCAGTCAAAAGATAAGATCTGTGAGAATATAGACACAACAGAAACACCTCCATACTCCACCACCACCCTTCTGACAACCACCACAAAGTTCAGAGTTTTAACAACCACAAGAGGATCCATCACTTCCCACCTGCCAACTAGCCTGCCCACAGAAGGTGAAGTGTATACACTGCATTATTATATAGTGCAAACATGTAATTTACAAGTCTAAAATAAGTTTATGTCCTTTAAAGTATGTGTTCACATCGACTCTTTCTCTTTGGGGCAGTAGAGGAGTGGGGAATCGCAGTCAAGGCAATATCTGCTATTACTTTTAAATTGCACCTCACTCTTGAAACCGTAAGGTCCAAAGGGGAGGGTTGCTGGAGGAGGGGGAGATGCTGGGGAAGGAGAGACAAACAAGGCAGACTTCTGGAGAACGTAAGGTTACAATGAGTTTTTCCTGTTCTTTTAACCATCAGGCCATAGTTCAAAACTTATGGAAATACTAGAAGGAGAGGGCCCTGCTGAAGTTAGTAAAGAAACTCCCATCACAGACTTCATGAATCTTTAATCCCTTTAGGTATTGAATTTAGCCAGGTGAAAATTAGAGATAGCCCAAATTAAAAACCTCTGTGAAATTTGCCTGTTTATTTTTTTTCAGTCAGTTGACACTGTTCTTTTCATGTAGTGCTCGTTGTTGTGAAATAGTTTCTATAGGCTTCTGAACCAAGTTACCTAGGTAAGTGATGGTGCGTTTGTTCTCATCCTTGTTCCACTGGCTACTTAAGTCTTGCCTTTCTGTGGCTGAGATATCCTGCATACCTGCTTCTGGAGAAAATTCATCCAGGTAGAAAAGCTAACTCAGGTTAATGAAATAACATTTATAAAATTGAGGGGGAGTTTTCTGTTGGAATTGTAAATTAATACAAGAAAAGGTACCAGGTACAGGCAGATTTTTTAAGTGGCCTGTGACAGGAAAATATGAGCTTAAGGCATTTCAAGTTGGGAATCTACTGATAAGAAAGACTGGTTTTGTTTGCAGCAATAGAAGTCTAGAAATTGTCAGTGAAGGATTTGTCCTGCATTGGCAGCATTATTCTCTGGAATTTTGTTCATTAAAGTTCACAACAAGAAGAGGAACATGAAAATAAATAGAATTTAAAACCAGTAGACCTTTTTATAATTCTTAGAGGAGGAACTAAGTCATTGTTTTATTTTACTGGAATATATTGGTTCATGTAGTCCTTAATATGATAGAATGCTCAAGCTATGTATACACATGTAACGTAAATTAATTATTTCAGTTAAGAGACAGACTTTAGTGCTCTTATTTACCAGTATTTTGTATTGTCATTTACACTATTCATAAATGTTTTGTGAGTAGTAAGGAAGTAAAGTGTTGCTCAGTGTAAGAAAAAGCACCACAATCTAATTTCTGTTGAGTACAAAATTATTTTCTAACTTTGGAATGTCTTTGACATTAGAAAGTCATTCCTGGAATTACTTCGGACATAGAAATATGCATTTTCCTACAACTAACTTTGAATTTGCTTTATAGATGACACCAAGATAGCACTGCACCTTAAAGATAATGGAGGTAAGAGATGATTTTTTGTCTGTAAATAATGTCAGTAGTTTGTCAAATGATACCCCACTGAACTTCATTAATCAAAATCAGATTGTAGAAATATCTTTTACCAGAGTCCCAAGGGATTTAGCATGTGGAAGAGCAGCAGGGCAAATAAGCTTAGCAACTGCTTAGTAAATTTAACATACAACTTTATAACTCTTAATAAAACAGCAAATTTAATTAACTTGAAAATATGGACATATGAAGTAAATTTGTAACTGTATCAATACAGTTATTAACTGTATTATTATATTGTAATATTATTTAACTATATTAAGAGAGGATATGATGCTAGTTCTAAATAATGTTACAAATTCATTCATAGTAGTGAATCATTACATGACATTTTGTTAATAAACATATCCATTTTACTTCTGTCTCTGTACTAGCAGAGATCCTGTATTTCTCCATGCACATTCCCTATGCAAGTTAATAAGATCACCTTGTCTTACTGATAAAGGCCTCTGTTAAATGAGGCTCTGCAGGGGACTACTTTTGTAATCTTTTTTGTGGGTTCAAGGACTGAGACCTGAGATTTGTTCCTTCTCTCTTTGAAGTTGATGAGAATTTTGCTGTTAGAAGGGTATTGGGTTATTAGATGTAGGCTGTGTCTGTATTCACTGCTGATGCAGAGAGGAGAAAGAAAAGATTTGAGCTGATTTCTGCAGGCTTTAGAATGGTCTATCAAATCAGAGAATGATTTGCTGAGCAAATTTAAATAAATTATATTTCCACTGATAGGAAAGGGAATATTATTGACTCTGATTGCTTTTCCTCTGGGCAGGAAGCACCTCAGGGGTAGGGGAACCATCAGCCAAGTGTGGCAGCAGGTATAGGCAGGGCACTGGATGAGTTCAGCAGCTCAGGGGCAGGAACTGGGGTCAGCCCCACTCTAGCGACCATCATCTGAGTCTGCAGTGATGAGGCAGACCCTGGCTTAAGGCAGGAAGCCAGGTCATCAAGGCAAGACTGAGAGCTGTTAGGCAGCAGGCTAGGCACAAGCAGCTGGCAGCGCAGCTCAGGCAAGGACCAAAGGAAGCAGCTCCCATCAGCAGACCCAGAGAAGGTGAAGTGATGAACCAGGTCCCTATAGGGAGTTCGGTCAGCAGCAAAAGGAGACAGCGCCAGAGATAAGTCCGTAAGACAGCTCCAAGGTCCATCCAAGGAAACACAGCCCATGGACAGGACTGGAGACAAGCTACACTCAGCATAGATCCAAGGTTGGTCTGGGAGACAAGATCAGAGATGGGGCTGAATACAGGTTCCCCTGCCGTGCACCAATTGGGGTATCATAGAGTTCATAGGTAACACCCTGCAACATAGCTTAGGTTTCATCTTGAACTTACATGAGTCCCTAGCCCCATGGTTAGAGATCCTGGGGGCAGCACAGCTGAGGCATAATGGTCCCTCAGGGCCCTCGCAGGGAATTATTCAAGTTTTGAAAAACACAGTGAGCAGATGCCACTTAGCATTTTGGTCTGCTTTCCTGTAATTTGTTTTTCAGTAATATCCAGTCATGATTTTCTCCTTCCTTCAAATCAGAAATCTGCTCACTCCACAGGAGGCAGTTGCCCTCCCTTTCCTTGTCAGTCGCTCCTATGTCACTTTGCTGTCATTAACCACAGCATAGCTGGTCACATGCTGTACTGGGCATTGAATTGTCCCTTTTTTGGTGGGGCTGCTGTTTGACATGGCTTTGGCACACAAGTGATCCCTTGGAATAAGATCATCTATACACTCAGGGTGATACCTTTAGGCATTTTGTCTATGGGAATGTCTGTGAGCCTTTCTTTCTCTTATTCTTCCCAAAATCAAATTGCTTTTTATTTTGTTGTGAAAAGTACTTCAGTGCTCTTAAAGATCAATAAATAAGTCAAATCAGTCAGCATTTCACTCTCCCATTTTGTGTCTGCTCTGTGAATGAGGCACATGCCCAGCTGAGCTATGCCCACGCTGTGCCCTGGGGAGATGTGGGAGGACACATCACCCCATGAGAGGTGGCAGGCCTGGGACCAGGCTGCTCTTCATCCTAAGCATCTCGTAAACAGCTCAAAATAATGTGTTGTTACATAAAAAATAATTCAAAAAGCACACTTTAGAAAGCACATCTAAATTTCTTTCACTTTGGGAATTGCAACAGGATTATTTTTTCATTTATCTACTCTGTGCCCAAACTTTGAAAAGAAAAAACACATGAAAGCAAAGAAAATGTTGAATGCTAGAACAAGTGAGGGATGGCTGTCGCCTACTTCATAGAGAGGTGGTAGGGTTTGTGGCGTCACTTATCTTAAATATAGAAAGTCCATTTCCATGGAGAAAGCTGCCTCATTTTGGAAGGACAAACTAACATCTTATGTGATTATTCATTTTCCTTGAGCTGTTTCTTTTATTCTTGACATTAAAAAAAAAAAAAAAAAGAACCACACTAAAAAACCCCCAAACTTCAAACAACACAGAAGCAAAGCAGCACACCAGGATTTCTCATTCACACAGTAAACGTAGCTTTTAATCTGAGAAGTTCTTTTTGATGAGCCTTCAATTATGCATTGAATTTTCCAGTGACCCCTAGATTAGGCTCAGATAAAACCTCTGCAGCTGCAGGCATGTTCTTTGATTCTCTGATTTGTCAGCCTTTCATAAAGAGTAGATTATTTCAGGTCATGGATACAGGGTCTTTACTTTCTTACACTAGATCCTTTAAAACTCTAATGAAAAGGAAACTTTTATAATGGAAAACCAAAGCTATATTGGATCAATGATGGCCTATAGCTTGATGTGTCCTTGGATGATAGCAGTCAATATCTTGTTAGGTACAACAAAAGGATTCCATAGAAATTCTGCATCTCACCTCTGCCTGGAACTTTTGAAACCAAATGTTATAAAACAGCAACTCATTTTAAATTAAATATTGAGTTCAGGTCAAACTGCTTTGACCTTTTAATTATATAAGAAAATCACTTGCAAGTTAGTGTTGTAATTCGCCCACAATCTTTTGTGGAGTTTTTTAACATGTATTTCAAATTTCCTTGTTTCTGTTTCTTTTGCCTTCCATCTTTTTGCACAGGCACATGACAGATGCCTAATATGTACATGCCTAAAGCATTTTTAAATACAGCTGGCATTCCATCATGATTTTTGTTAAATCTTAATTATCTTTAAAATAGTAAACATTTTGTAAGTTTTAAGATATGTCCAGCACAAAAAAAAAATACACATTTTTGCTATTAATTGCAGATTGTGTTGTGGGTTTTTTTCATTTTTCTTACAACATAGTTGACTGAATAATTTCAAAGTCTATTTTTTTTATAAAAATCGTAAGCAATTGTCTGTGGCTGTACAGTAATGCACCATTTTCTTGTTGAGAACTCTTTGGTGAATGATTTAGATGACTGACCAGCACATCTTGACATTTTATTTGACCTTTTTTGACACTTTGTTTTGATGATTTGATTGTTATGAGTCCCTCACAGCCCTTCAGCTTTTTAACTCAAAAGAAAAGTATATGTGTGTTGGACAGTAAGTGTCAGAGAAACTGCTACATTTCCCATTCATCAAGATGTAAAGAAATGACTGTTGCAAGAAAGGAAAGCTATGCAAAAAAAAAAATCTAACTGAGGGAAAAAAAACCTGATTTATTTATTTGCAAACAAGTCCATCGCAGCATATGTGGTGGTAGGAAATGTCTGCGTCCTCCTACTTTCACTCTGTGATGGACTTTTTTCAAAGATGGCCTAGATAAAGACATTTGTGATGTACAGGACTAACATTAATGCTCTACAGATCTTAACTTCAGCTTGAAAGATTAGGAAACTCAGTAAGAAATTACCAAGATGCAGACCCAAGTTTTGAAAAAAAAAAAAAACTTATATATACCTTATATATAGTGATAAATATACCCAAGGCTGGTTTTATCTTTATGCCTGGAAACTAGCTCACATTAGTCATCTGTCTTCTTAATTTCCCTTTAAAATTGCAGTCTGAGCTCTTCCTGCCACAGGAATTCTTGACAATTATAGAGAAAACTCAGTTCTGTTTTTCTTGTGTACCCTGATCTCCAGCTGCAACGTGTTGAACACTAGATCGCTGATAATCATCTAACTTATTTCTTTCTATTATGTTAAGTTTCCAAATGATCCAGTAAATGAGACCAAACCAACATTATAGGGAAAACAAATATTTTTGACATAAGAAATGTTATTCTGAATACGCAGTCCAAACCATTTCACTCAGGTTAACAAGTCACTACAGATTAGCGGAGTCCTCTCCAATTTTAAAGTAAAACATGCTAAATTAAACAATGCTAAACCTAGCCTTTGTGGTACTTTAAAAATGTTTTAAAGCGGACCTTGTATAGGATAAGATCTACAGAATATTGCTTTGTTTTATCATCAGATCTTGGCCTGGCCACAGGAAATGACCTTCCAGAGGTCAAGAACAGTTAGCCACCTTGATTATCAAATAAAGCAGGAAGAGCCTTCTAAACAGAGTTTATTGGATTTTTTTTACCCTTATTTCTAGATAGGGGGAAAATTCCAAAGGGAACAAATAAAATATAACTCAAGTCAGCAAGTTTTCCCATATATTGTATTTTACAAGTTAAGAAATGCTGATACATCTCTGCATTTTATTCTCTGCTTATCCCTTAACATTTCTAAGGTGTTCCTCCATCATTTCTCAGCAATCTCTTCTCAGCACTAGTTAGAAACGGGTCTTAAGATATATTGGAAATCTCTCTTGTCTTCTTCAGTATGATGAAAATTACCAAAGTTGACGTTTAGACCCCAAGTAACTTGCTAAATGCTGTTGACTGCTTTCTGCAAGTTTGACTGTAGCATTCAGAATAGGAAAGCATTATTCCTAGGTGAAAATGTGGGATCTACCAATACTACGTTGCTATAAGAAACACTGAATGATGTGCCCGATGTAATTCAAGTTGTTCCTTCTCAAGAAATCTTATGACTTAAGGAAAGCTCAGTATGATACTGCAGCAGTGCCCACTGGCAGATACCATATTGAAATCATAGAATCATAGAATGGCTAGGGCTGGAAGGGGCCTCCGAAGGTCATCTAGTCCAGCCCCCCTGCAGTGAGCAGGGACACCCTCAACTAGACTAAGCTACTCAGAGCCCTGTCCAGCCTCAGCTTAAATATCTCCAGGGATGGGGCCTCAACCGCCTCCCTGGGTAGCCTGTTCCACTGCTCATGAAATGAAGCCTTCCAAAGCCAGGAACATCAATAACCCCTGATACAAATATTTCCATTTTCCTTATGCATCAGACACAAGAAGAAATGTATTCATGCATGTTTTTTAGAGCAAATGCAAATGAAAACTGCTGAAATCATCTGTTCTGGATAAAAAGTGGAATCATGGATTGATAATCTTTATTCTTAGGACATTTAATTTGGTAGCATTAATCAATTGTATTATTTTCTGTTTGTTTCCTGGTACTTTGAATTTGCTTAAATGTTACTTAGAACAAGACATCTGTGTTTTTTCTAGGATTTCTTGAATCTCTACTGCATCCCAATTTTACTGTCACCATCTTATTACAGCTGTCATCACAAAATATGTAAAAACCACCAATCCTGTCTCTAGAAAGTCAAACAATTAATGACAGAGGTTTTCCAAAGTAGTGGCACTGGAATATATTCCCTAGAAAGCAAATGGCACTTTCTGCCTTTAGCACAAAAGGCCATTTTTACATCTTATTAGGCATTACATACTACACTTGGTTAAAAAAGCGTGATGTTAAAAGACTTCAGCTAAACAAGAACAACTGTGTGTAAACACCTTGACTTATATTGAAGTCTGATATAATTATGACTTGTATTGATATATATGACTTATATTGAACTGATATAATTTATATCAGTTTCTCTTTGGTTTTCTAAGCCACATACAAAATGTTATATGGTATCTACTCTTACAGTTGTCATCACTTTGTTGTAAAGGAACACTTTAACTGGTTTTGTTAAATAGAAACATTTTGTGGACTTTGTACCAGCTCAAAGAGTTGATGTGAAAACCACATATAGATATGAATTGAGAACTTATGAAGGGCTAAAAGTAATAGACTGGGTCAACTTTTAAGACAAGGTTGCATTTTTTAATGTTTTAGCTTACCATCTGCTCTGGTTGCTGTCATGGTGCTGTGGCAGTGTGATGGCTAGGGCACAGAAAGCACCTGTGATCTTCTGTCTTTTTAAGTACCTGCTCTACATGGATTTAACCCAGTAGTTGCAGTCAGTAACCTCCTTCAATCTCCTCTACATTGCTCATTCTTCTTTGACATCAGTGTCATTGTAAAGGATGGGGAAAATAGAGGTCAATTGAAAGACTAACATAGCTGTACATTTTACATTGAAATTGAAGTACCTGAAGTTGTTATACTCCAAAGTGGGGGGAGGGTGTGTGTGACACAACACAATGGACATGGATGTAAGTAACTCTGCAAGCATTAGACACAGCTTTAGAGAGGAACAGCCTCCTTAGCTGATGGTCTTCTCTTTGCTTTCAGTAGGATTAAGAAAAGTCAATGGGATGACTGAATTGAAATCCTTGTAACATGGTAATTTTTTGCTCTTCTGGATTTAGCAACAGTCAGCTGCCTTGCCAGGCCAAGTGGCATGGTGCAATATGTTAAAATATTGAGCTTCATGATGGCCACTTCTTGACACTACTAAGTATTGTAATGGCTTTATATGGCCTCAAGCAACTAAAACTAAAATGAATACTGATGACAATTGATGTAGTGTCAGCTGATATGTTATACCAGAAGAATGAAAATCCTTAGCTAACACATTTTGAGTGCTGTCATCCTATAAACAGAGGGATTTGATTTTAATGCACTCTCATCCATTTACTGCACTAAGTACTTGATCAATCTCAGAGAGATCTATTGAGTTGCTCTGAGTCCTACAGGAAATTGATAGCAAAGCCAGATACTGAATTCAGAATTTGTGGGTTATGGCTTGTAATATTCTCACTCAAAGACCACTTTTCGTTCCTTACATGCTATCAGAAACCAATTTTTAAAGCATTAGCTGAGCCATAACTTTATAAATCATCATGAAACCAAGTAAACTGTATCAACAGCTTAACCTCAAAATGTTAACAAATGCTAAGTGAATGAACCCACAAATCAGGAAAATCGCACTCCATTACTGTGTAGAAGCTGAGAAGTCTAGAGCATGCTGTTCCTCGTAGAGAGGACATTTTTACGGAGATTCCTCTGAGCCTCTGGAGCATCATTCTAACTGTACACTCCCTTATTCCTTCCCACTGTCACTATATATAGGTCATTAAACATCTGTTCAGGAATCTGCATTATGTACAAGAAAAAGTCTTAGGTTTGGAGAACCATATACTTGCAGTATATTGAAGTCTCCTGGTAGATTCACATTCCAGATGTAAATGGAGGGCCAAAGGAGTGAAAAATCCAGTAGCTGTACTAAGCTCATTATAGGCTGTAACCCTGTGTGCTCAACTGTCTTAAACATGTCCTCCCTCTTCGCAGGAGCATATTAACTCAAACCCATGGTCATGCAAAAGGGTGATACAGCTTGGAGGCTAGAAATGACATACACATTAGGGTAGAGGGCTGGTGGAGTGAATGTGGATGTGTAGGTGCAGGTTAGCCCCAGATCACGCAGCAAGAGAAGATTTCTGTTCTTTGGCTGCCCAAAGAGGGAAGCGAACACATAGAGAGGAGGTGTTGCCAAATGGTTGTAGAGATCTCGTGGAAAAAGCCATCAGACATGCTGAAGCTCTTGGATGATAGGAACTGGATCAATGATGGTCCAAGGATGACTATGGAAGAACAGTTGTGGGTGTAAGGATGGTTGCATGAGCTTAACACAGGTAGTACAGTAGTATAACAGATAACAAGCATAGTAGTGAGGAGAGATGGGTTTGACCTGCCAAAGTCAGCTGATTTGCTCAAAGTGAGAATGTTTCAGCACAGTTACTGGCAGACAGTTTTATTACCCTGAAATAAACCTTGGAAAGGGATGAAAATTGATCAATTCCTTGCTTAGATCACTTTAAAAAAGACCATTTACATTATCACAAATTTCTGATACATCAAATACTATCTATTCTAAGCAGTACATGCCTTTGTTTATGTATCAAATTTATATAACTGACAAATGTCATACCCAGCACCCAACTAAGTAGAAATGGGCAGCTAAGAAATGAGCTTTCAGTATATCTCATGTTCCCCGACAGCTCAGGAATGCAGATGGAGGTATATTTTACAGAGTGAATTATAACACTTGCAGTCTTTGATGGCATCCCTGTGAACAGTATCTTTTAAAAAAAACCTTTAAAATTATGTTGTCATAGCATGTTTTGAGTTACGTAAATGCTGCATTCTTTAAGGATCACCAAGTTTCTGTAATTCTCTAATAATTTTACGGAAATATTAGTAATCATAATATATAAGCATATCTGACTTTCTATGCTTGTATTTGAAGGACAGTGGGTTTTTTGGTAAGAACAGTAAGATACTAATTTTGCTTTAGTATTAATAGTATGGGACTTTACTATAATCCACTTTAATCGATAAAGGTATTTTTATAAAGCTGGATGTGCTACAGCTTCAAAAAAATGAGTAATACCAAAATAGCCAAAACCATAACATGTACATTGGGGAATGCAATGGAAGTTCTGCAGTTAACAGTTAAACTATTAAAAAATGGCATATTTTCATGGAGGCTCTGAAAATATTATTATGCATTCTGTTTCTGTAATAAATAATGCTATGTGGTACATACTCATAAGTAATGAGTACATAAGTCTCTACTGTAGACATGGTTATACTTGAACATTTTTCCAGCCTGTTTCATCTGTAGGAGCTGTTTTCATGAAACTTGTATTGAGACCCATTTTGCCATAAAACTAAGACCATACCAGAAACAGTCAATTTGATAAACCAGCATTTCTATACCAATAGTGCTGCATAAATGCTCTCATACCCATGTGATAGTTTCATATTCATCTGAGCAACCACCTAAAAAAATCGTGGGTTGTGATGAACGCTAAGAATTCATCCAATTGCTGCCACATGACCTAACAGCAAACACTCATTTTATCATAAAGCATTCCTATACGAGAAAAAAATTGCAGGGTTCAGTCTCCTCTCTTTGTGAGAAATTCAAGGGTTTGCCATGCAAATTCATTCTTCCAGTAAAAAGAAGGGAGAAAAGAGCAAAGCTCAGTACTGAGTTACCATCTTTAGTTTGATTGTTGCTATTTATGTCATCTATATCCCTGGCTTTGCTAGTATAGGTGTGTCAGTCAGGAGGGTCAAATAAGGTGCTGCATTTTATCCCTTAAGAAACACAAGTGCTTATAAGAAGTGAGTTGAATTGGTGTTTTTTAACATTTAATCAACATGCAAGAGTAGAAAGGAATGACATGGCTTTTGGAGGGAAGAAGCAAAGCTTTATTTTCCAAGTCCACACAGTGGAATTCTACTTTTTTGTCTGTCATTTGTCCTTGGTTCTATGTCACTTTATATAAAGGAAATTCTAGCCAGGAGGTACCAGAAGTTCACCTATTTTTCTTCCATTTTACCATAAAATTTTTTGTATCTCTGCTCTCACAGACAGAGATAACTAATCTCTGGTAAGTAAACTCTTTTCCGTCTCATATCATGAGAGATGTATGTGTACGTGTCACAATTTTGTTTTCTCATATATAAAACTATCACAATAAAAAGTTTGTGTAACTCTTAAATTCAGATAATAAAAACAATGTATTTCATTATTTTGCCCACATTAATGGTTAATATGCAATCGTGAAAAAAAAATCTTGAGAAAGTATCCACAATGTGTTTACAAACTCTCTAAAGGGCAGTCCCAGTTCATACAAACCTTTGTTCCTGTTCAGGTCAGCATCACAGTCACCATGGGCTTCAGTTTTCCTGTACCAAAAGAAGCTAACCACTCTCTCTGTGTTTATCTTGCAAACAATGAGAATTTTTTTGTTATGTTTGAACTTCTATTTTTTAAACAAAATTCTGGCAGGAGAACGGTTATTTCATATTCATACTGTGTGCCATTATATTTGGGAAAAAACATTACTTGCTGTTTCTGTCCTGTTATTCAACACCTGATGAGAAGCAGAATAACCTTGGAGATATTAACATGCTCCTTCTGCTTCAAAGGTTTATGCATGTAATAATTTGGGGAGGAGTTAAAAATATAAAGCATATTATATGTAACAATTGATATTTTGAGCACACACAAAAAAAAAAGGAAGTTTTGAAAAAGTTTCACTGAGAGTACTCCTTTAGGGAAAGGATTGGTCATGAGATATTATCCCATGGATATAGCATTGCCTGGAACAGCAGATGTGCTATGATAATAAGATTTCTGTACCTGAAAAAAATTCCGAGTCTTTTTTTTTTAATCTATTTTCCTTGGTGGCTTTTTAAAAGAACTGCCAGTTGATTTTGCAGCAGAGAGCATTTTCAAAGTTGACAGCACTGTTTATTTTCTCTGCGCAAAGAGAGTGAAATCACTTTCTCTGGAGTATTTGAGCCCTGGGGTCAATGAACTGAATTTCAATTATGGAAATTACAAGTTACTTACACTTGTTGTCATTTAAGGAAAGCATTTGTTGTATTTCATTTTTGTTTGCATTTGGCATTCTAATCACTGCGCTGAAGTCCATGCAGTGCTCCACCCTAGACTAGTAGAACACAAGTTGTCATTTGTGTTACTTGGAAGAGATAGCATTCTCCTTTGCTGAGAAACACTGAGAAGGCATCAGATCAAAGGGTATTAATTTGATGGCCTTTACAGAGTGGTTAGTACCTTTGCTGAAGTCCAACATTTTTTAATAGGCAGAATATGATCTTCTGCCTTCAACCATAACACAGTAACAATGCAAATTCCTCATTTAGTGCAAATTGGCCTGACAATGGGTACAAGTGACAAAGTAGTTTATGTTGCACTGATGTGGCATTGAAGGGAAGAGTCACAGAGTATGAAGCTGTCAAAAAGACAATTATGAGACAGACAAACTATGAATCCTCTGCTCCTTCTGGAAAGCAGTTCCTTCTCAGTAGGGTGATTCACACAACTAACTGCTCATCACTGGGAATTAATAACCCAACCCAGACCATGTCCAATAAAGCTGGCCTTTCCTGATGGTCTTTCAATTGCGTAATTTGCATTTGTTTGGTGGTTGGGAATATATGTGCAGGTACTAAATATTGTTACAGTGCAGAAACAGTAATTAAGACTGGAGCTTATATACATTCATCTATTGTGAGCTGAAAGTGAATAGCTCTTTAAAAAAATATTAATGTCTATGTCAAGTAAAAGACATTTTTAAATAAAAGACAACTCTTCTGCCTGAAAGTTAGAGGAACATTTTAGGGTCACCTTTCTTTCCTGTCTCCTCCATGAATCTTGTATCCTATGCTGAATAGTGCTACAACTACCACAAAGTGTTTTAAGTGCCCTTTGGATGGGAATACATTTGAAAATAGACCTTCCATATCCTAGGCAGTATTTTCTTTCTGTTACTGCAAGGTAAAGGATGGAAAGGTAATTTTCACTTTATGTACTGTGTTAAAAAAAATTAAAATAGGGCTGACACTGCTTTTCTTTTTTTAAAAACTCCTATACATCAGTGTGAACTAAGCTTTAAGAAAGCTAAGTAAATCTCTTTGTAGGATTTAAGCAGGGAGAGGCCTAGTTATTGGATCCTGTTCATACCTAAGCTCAAACTTGTTGTCCAGTCAGCAAAATCAAAACTGAAGTTCCTGTGTGAACAGGTACTCATAAACTTTTCAGTGAAAGGAAAGATGCCTTAAGGATTAGGCAGTACCTGAGTGGGGTTGCATGCCTGCATTTTTTTATTAATTATTTATTAATGCCTACCATGTCCTAGTTTAGCCTCTCAAATTATTGGGTTCTTTATCCTCTGATTCCGTTACTCAGCTTCTTACTCCACAAGCCACCTCACTGACTTCATGGGAAAGAGCAAAGCAACACTGAGGGATTTCAGCTGGCCTGACTCAAGATTGAGGAAATATGGACAAAAGCAGGGGAAATGTACACAAATGCCTTCATTTCCCCCATAGGTTTACTTCCATATTATACTTTGAAATACCTCTTGCTAAGATAATGCATCTTCATTTTCCTTTTCTCCCTGTTGTTGCAATGGTGCTCTGCAATCCTCTGGGTGATGAGCCATGCAGGCTTTCCTTGATCTGGTGAGAAAAGTGCTGCCATATGTGGATTCATCACCTGTTATGCTGAGATTAACCATTCCTATTTTCTTTTATTGCCCCTCATACAAAGCATTTAATACTACCTACATCCATAGACCTCTGTTCTATTTTTTTCCAATTACCTTATTTAATATTAGCCTGGAATGGACTATGCACAATCTGATGAAAGTTAGAAGACCATGTTCAATTATTGTTTTTGTTATAGTTGTTGTTGCTGTTAATAACAATAAGAGTAACTTGTTTGAAGTGATACCCATAACTTAGTAGCTGTTTTCCAAGAACAAACAAAAGGGACAGTGAGAGGAAATTTAAAAGTGGAATTGAAAGAAAATTTATCATAAGCAAGACCAAAGAGGTGCTATATGGAGTGAGGCATGGAGGTCATTTGAAGGACTGACAGAAAGACAGAAAGCAGTGAGATTATTAGGAGAATGATATAAGTTTGTGAAGCCAAATGGCTAGTACTCTTCTGGCATTTCCTAGACTTAGGGCTTCTGAATCTCTCTTTTGCCTATAGTATTGGGTAGAACAGCACTTCTCCTTTTATGCAAGAGGATGATGAAGAATCATTGCTTATCACCATGTTTGTACATTCTGTGATATTCCAGGTTGTCTAAAGTAGAAATCACATCCAAGAATAAGCAGTTCTACAGATGCTGGCTAATTTATTTAGAGACTTCTTCCTCAAAGGTTACAGTGTTGTTAAAAGAATTTCAATCACTTATTTGGAAGAACTACTGACAAATAGCTTGTGTGACAAGGATAGCCCTCTTTTCTTCTGATGGGAGCATAGTATGAGCAGCATCTCAGTATCAAGTTTAGTAAATGGATGGTCTTTTGTAATACTTTGGTACGAGTGTTTCATTTAGACAAAATTAGAATATTGCAGCGTCATTTAGCATTCATCTGTTACACTTTTGGCTGTCTGATTCAGTTGCACAAGGTGGTTCAAAACCCCTCTCCAAGCTAATAAATCAGGCTTTCAGAATATGTTTAATAGCTAGACCTCACAGGGCTTTGTTGTGTGTCTCAACTTGAACCTTTAAAAAAAAAATCCAAAATTTGAAATGTATTCAATTAATACTTTTTGTCTATAGGGCAACAGTGATAGTTTTATGAAAAAGCCAAAGCAATATTAATTAAGAAGGTAGCTAGGAACTTCAGAATGTCCACATTGCATTCAAAAGAAAGGATAAGTTAGAATTAGTAAAACATTTGGAAATATCTGTTCATTAAGATTATTAAGAGTATTAGGTTGTGGGAAAGAGACACCTAACATATTTTTCCAACTTGGGTAGTGGAAAATAAGGAACATGTAAGACAGAAAAAGCAAATGCTCAGTTTCAATCTGTGAAATGGAATGGATATGACATAAGCACTGTGCTAATAATTGTGCCATTTATGCAGCTTCTACAGATGACAGTGCGGCAGAGAAAAAGGGTGGAACGCTTCATGCTGGCTTAATTGTTGGCATTCTAGTCCTGGTCCTCATTGTGGCTGCAGCCATCCTCGTGACTGTCTATATGTATCATCATCCAACATCAGCAGCTAGTCTCTTCTTTATAGAGGTAAGACAAGAGTAACAGATTGTGTTAACTAGTCCTGTCACTTGACTAGAATAGTTGTGGTATCTAGAATAGAACTTTCTTAACCAAATCTAGAAAGTATTCTTTGTGTCCACCACGTTAGCTTTGAAGAAATGGACCTCTCCTAGCAGCTGATATATCCAAAAGATATATCTCAGATACCACCCTGCCTCTCTTTCCTATTGATAGCATTTTTCCATTAGTTTTCATGTGCACTGGAATTTAATTTCAAGACATATTTTTTCTATTGTTTTCCTATGGAAAAATAATATGTATGCATTCTTAATTCTCCAGAAGAGCTGACTTAAGGTAAGTTTTTAATTTGAAACCTCTGTTAGCCATTCCGTTTATTCATTTCTAGCTTCAGAGTGTGGAAAAGATTCTTTTCACCTAATTTTAACATCTATATCTAATATCTCATCTGACCGATTTGCAATATCTCCTTTAAGATTAGATAAATGACCATTTTTCTCTCTTAAATATAGATAGCGACCTTAGGTGCAAACATCTACATTGCAGATGCTGACATTTAGTCAGCTCAACTCCACTGTACATGGCAATATGAGAAAACAGCATTTTCCAGAGGTGTTTAATTCTAAAAAAAACCTATGAATGCCTATACCTACTTTGTGTTTTTTTAAACTCAGCGTTTTAAACTTTATGATAAGTACAGAGTTGCTAAACATGAAAGAAAACACTGACTGTTCATAAGCCCCACTTGCAGTACTCCCTTTTAAGAGTCTGGACACTTTCTGATGGGTGATACTGAAGATGCAGAACCACCGGAAGTGTCATTAGGGATCTATCTAAGGACTGCTTAGGTAAAAACCTGGACTAGGAAGATACAGACATTCATTCTTAGTGCCAGCAGTGTGACTTGAAGTGAGACATGAACATGAACAGAATGATTAAAACCATAGATATATATACAAATAAATATACTGCTTAGATGTAATAGTAGTGACAGAAATCAAGATTAATTTTTATCTCTATTCCGGATTCAAGAGATGTAACTGTGTTAACCATCAGGGAACAGCATCCATGTAATAAAATCAGTAGTTTTCTTTCCTGTCTATGCAATACTTCAAGCCAGTTCTTTACTGAGGTAAACAAACAAACATCCACTCTATACAACAGAAAAGAACTTATCCCTTTCTTTTTTTCACACACAGATCGAATTTCTATTCCTTAACTCCAGTAAAAACAAGTTTTTTACCTTGCTATGATGTGACTGAAAAGGCTAAGTAAATGGCAACACCATTTTTAAGGAGCAAAGATACCAAATTAAAATATCTATTTATTTATTTTTGTTCTCACTGTAATCATGGTATGTGAATTTATTTTGTTCATTGATATCATATTCACCATGCAAATAGTGGTGCTTTAATCAGTTTTGTTAAACCCATTTCACTGAATTTAATCTTTAGGTGATATAAATCAATCTATGCAGTCAAACTAAAGTGTCTTTTAGCAAGCAAATCAGGCTTTTAGACAAAATAGAAAAATATAATATTTCTGCCTAAAATAAAGGAGAAGTAAATGAATGTGGTATAAACTACATCCTAGGAAAATGGTGACATTTGTGAAGAATCAGCCATTTAGCAAGAATTATAAAAGATTCTGGCCATGCAGTGGTGGCCTTTCCCTGTGAGTGGTAAAACCACAAGGAAGGGATAAAGAGAATACTTTGTAGTTCAGAACTCTTCCACAATTTCCAAAACTTCAAAGCCATCGTTGGTATCGTAAGCATAGAAGAACAAAGTAAGGTAATTAATTCTCAAAATTAAATTGCTTTTAAGAAGCTCAAACATTTAATTTCCATAGGAAAGATGATAGTTTGACCAGTTCAAGAAATAAAGTGTAGAATATATTATTCTTACATTTATCTGGCCCATGTTTTCAATGCAGAGGAAAGTGTATCTTCTCAGACTTGTATTTTGAAACTGAAGTAAAAAATAAATAATGAGGCATAGCTAGTATAAATAAATAGGTCACTATTACAAAAGAAATCTCACATTCCTTACGGTATTTGTGCAATTGAAAAATATTTGGGTAAGCTGTTACAGATAACATGATAGCCCACATACCACAGCAGACAGGCTTCCTTTTATAATGGGAAATGAATGAAATGTGGATCTGAGGTTACCATTTCGGGGAAAGAGCTCAAGAGGATTGCCATTGGTTTGGTCATAAAATGGGAAAAAACATATAAATATTTCAGAAAATAATATTGTTTTGCATGAGTCTCTTGATTAATAAAGTTGCACAGTTAAAACAAGATATGACAAAAAGACAGGCAGCTATGCAGTTGACTAAAAAATTACTTGTACACTGTAGTCTGCCATCAAGTCTTCTAACAAAATCAAGTTCTGCATCAGTTAATCTGTCATCAGTAATTATTATAAATCTAAGGCTGGGCAAAATAAAGAACAGGGACCTGTCCCATTTCTATTTATTTTTAAAGAAGCTACTTTATAGAGACATCTTGTTGACATTAAACATAACATTTATTCAAAACTCTAACACAACTAATAGAGAAATTTTTATTTCTAAAATTCTAGGATACTATCATGATTTTTTAGGTAAAGCATCATTTTCAGTCAGATTTTGTTCGGTTTTTTTAAGTTAAGGAATTTCTAATGAATTTGGAGTCATGACTGGTCACTGAAAAAAAAAGTATAATAAACTGATCCCATATCTGAGGCTTTAAGTCTCCTTCTCCCTTGTGTTCTCTGCATATATTACCCAATGTTCATTTACCACCTCACTTAGCTCATCCTGAATGCCACTCAGGATGCCCTCATGTTTGTCATGTAGTTTTTTTTCTCAGTGACCTCCCCCAGATAAGGATAAATACAGCCACACTTTGACTACACTGTTTTAACTTTGCACTGATAAATGCAATCCCTTGTGACACCTCTGAGCACCAGTAAATGATATGATGAGTTCACTAGTTGGTTTAAATAACTGATACACAAAAGCCAAGAAAAATGCCATTTATTCCAAAACCAACTATTGTCTTAGAACAAAGTAACTTTATTCTATATTTTTTTTATCCCTGCAGTCTGAAGAAAAGTTTCTTCTAGCGGCTTTCTTCATAGCTGTTGAGCACAATGCATATGTGCAGCCCCTCCTGGAACAAAAATAGCTGTTTTGAAAAAACAGCTTGAGAAGTCTTGAGTGCCAATACTATAAAATTTGCCCATGATAATCCATCATTTTAAAAGAATACCATCCAAAAATGTCAATTCTTTAAAAAAAAAAAAAAAAATTTACATTTTGTTAAGTATGTAGAAGATTCAAAAAAAAAAAAAAAAAGCAATGTTTTCCTGTTTCTTCCATTCTTCCAACCTCCACACTATTCAACATGTGCTTCATTGTTTAAGTTGGACACTTCTCTGGTGACCTAAAGACAGAATGAATTATCAGCTTTTTAAGTTAAGGAAGTTCCAGTCAAAGTTCCAATGAATGCAGGCTCTCTTTGAAAGCTAAGAGTAATGTTGACTGAAGATAACCTTGCAGAGTGACAGGAAAGATGTTGTATGCTTTGCTCTTTAATTTATTTTTGGTTATCCTTGTGGTATTTTCTCTCCTTTGAATTTGATTTTGTTGCAAATATTTTCCCTTTTAAATCAAGTTACATACCTACTCGAGTAATCTCATGTCTTTTGAGTATACCTCTAACTTATTTGCACTGATTTTTGAAAAGTAACATACATAACAAATGGTGTTCTTCATATCTTTTTCAACAAACTGAAGCTAAATCTGGAAAACTGTAACACATATACCTACACACTACCACAATTAAAAAGTAATGGATTTATTCCTAACCCCATGTAATATACTTGCATTCAGGATTTGAGGTTTGATGGCCAAGCTTGATGCCCCAATTGCAGTTGATGGCATAGCTGTGATATAGATCATAGCAAAAAGTGACACAGATACCTGGAGCTGAATGTAAATAGGGGTAATAATTCCCACTTGAGTTAGATGGATTTGTTCCAATTTCAAGGAGTTGTGGGCCAAATAGCAACATTATTAGTATTTTAGGTTTTACTTCTTCTCTTCTTTTTCTTCATGTTCTTTTTTTCTTATCTTTTTAAGTTTTGTTGATTTGCGTTCAGATGTGACCTTTGGCTCTGAGAGTAATTAATGTCTGGGGAACATTTAGCAAATGGAAAAGCAAGGCATAGAGCAGACTGTCTTTTACTCAGATGTCTTTTGCCTTGTTTGCACCCAGTTATCTGTGGGCAGAAGGGTCAGATATGACACTAGAAGTTTGCATATGCATGCTTTTTTAGTGTTTTTCTTACCTTTCTTACTTATATGTTGATATGGGGACCAAAGGCAGCATGATCTGGCCACAACTGGGGAGGCAGCAGAGGAATTGCTAGCCGTTATGAAGGCAGGGAGTCAGACATTGAGATGTATTTTCCCAGCTGGACACAGTGATACTATTGCAAAATGTGCTTATGTAAGGCTCAACAACATCAGAATAAAATTCTTCTGTTGCAGTTCTCTGTGGGTAGAGGATTTTAAGGAGTTTAAACTAACATTGCAAATTGGGACCATCTTAACCTCAAGCAAAGAGCCTTTCTCTTGTATTCAGTTTACAGGTACCAGACAAAATCCAATTTACTAACAGGTGTAGACTCTGAAGCTGTAAGAATATGAGTGAATTCAGAGCCTATGTAACAGTGTCTCTGTGTGTCTTAATAGTAGTTAATATGTTATGCACTGAAGAGCAGTGTGGGTCTTTGTGGTTACAAGTTATCATTCTTTTGAGTTAAGAACCCATTTTAAAGGTCACAGCATTTGACTTCATGTTCCCACTCTCCGTGGAGATTTTCCAGAGCTTTATTGTGCTGATCCAGCTGCTTAGAAACATTATGTACATTTGTACACACACATGCACATGCCTATGTCTTTTTTAGTTCTTTGTTTTACTTCATTTTGGATGTTTAAACTGGATAATTTCACAGATCTGTTGGTTTTGTTTTGTTGGGATTTTTGTTTGTCTCTTTTTCAAACAGCCACACAGAGTTAAACTGGTGCTATGGAACCAGGGAGTGACCTTGGAGAGAAAGAGAGGGAGGAAGGAATGAGCAGTTGCAGATCGTCAGCAAATAAAATAATAATGCCTGGGGGGGATCTGTGCACCTCGACTCTTCCTGATTTAACTTGAGTTACATCTTTACTAGTAAATTAAATAAATCTGGGACCAGTTTTTAGCATAAAGACCAAACAACATGAGAGGATCTGTCAGTCTCACAGTAAGATGGCAGCAAGCAGATTATTGGTGCGGACTGAGGATGATTCCAGAATCCTATTGGGGTGTTCTGAGAAAGCACTAATTGTTGGGTATTTTTTGAACAACTCAGCTGTTATAGGGGATTGTGTTTCAGTATCTGGAAATATTCACTGGCGTACAGATCAAGCAGTAGATTTTCTTCGTTTTTTACCTTCTGTTCGTTCCTCATCTTCGAGAAAGGAAATGAAAGGAGAAAATCATTTAAAAAGCTGGAGACAGTTCTTAGTGTTTCAGTGCTCAAGGAATTAATGGGCATTTCTGGCTCACTGTTATACATCTCTTCTCATAGCAGCACTTCACAAATAAGATCCAGCATTTAACAACCAGCACCAGTCTCCATGCACCATTTCCAAATTTCTGCATTAATGTCACAAATGCAGTATGTGTCTTCAAACAAATGAGAAGTAAATAGGAGGCAGAGTGAAAAAGAAGGAAGGAATTTTTAAAAAAATAGTCAGATCCTCATCTGGAATTAGGTGTTGAAGTTCACACAGCTATTCTGATTTCTTCTGGGATACGGCTCATTGTTTTTATTATCTATATACATTTTACAGGGGATTAGGCTTTTAGTTTGAAAAAAACTTGGCATGGTCATCAATTTGTTTTTGTCCAGAAGTTCAGACTGAATTGTGTTTCATGAAGGTGATGATTAAGAGGAAGAGAACAAACATCATTTCTCTCTTCTTCCAAAGCCCTGCAGCATCCTGGCATTTGGGGTATTGTCATTGATCTCGATGTCATTGCCTTGTACCGATAGTAAAGTTATTTTTTCCAAAGCTTATCCAGCTCAGCAGGAACCAACAGCTCAGCAAGGGAAACTTAAATTAGCCTCAAGGGAGAAGAACTAAAATAAATAATCAACACTGACAATAAAAGTCAAAGGCAGGGAGGAAGGAGGCATTCTGTTTCTCATCCGTCAGCAGCCAGCTACTTAGATGAACCTAAAATGACAGAAACATTGTTACAAACAGAAGTGGTTTAAATCACAAAGAGATACTTTAAACAAGCACTTCTATCAAAAAGAAAAATAAACTAAGCTGGTAAATGATCCTACTGACTCTTAAGAATGAAGCAATCTTTATTTCAGAACAGTTTCTCAAAATATTCGATTAACATGGTGTCAGGCAATTGATCTTTTCTTATTCTTGGAAATATCTATCACAAGAAGTTTCAGATATTTGAAGCTTCATCCATTTCTGCCTGTGACTTGCCAAATAATTGGGTGTTTCTAGAAGAGATTAAAGACTGATGCACAAATTATAACTGCCTAAACAACATCTTTGAGCACAAAAATACATGTTATGAGCAAGGAAATTGGCAAGAGAAAGATCTTCCCTTGTCATGAGAAAGCATAAAGCCTGACTACCAACACAGATGAGCAGTGGACAAGTGTACTTAGACTAATGGGTCTTGATGGTATGAAGTTAACACACAGTCATTTAGTAATAGACCTTACTATAGTTTTTTACCCATAATCCATTTGAATAATTCATTATAACTTTTCTTGGGTTTTGACAATTGATCCAGACAGTAAAACAGGCCTCTGCAAGTTTAAAAAGATTTGAAATACAGAATAATAATCAATAGACAGAGAAGAGAAAGTTGCATTGGAGCATTCAGCCTAAAAAGTATTCAATAACTTCATCTTTTGTGTAGTTTAGTGGGAAATCAAGTTTGCTAGGGAGCTCTGGAGAGTCTTTCAATACTTTGAAAGATTGACCTTCTCATGCTAATTCCAGTATTGATACTCAGGTAAACTCAGTTTGGAAAGACAATCTGTGTGTGTCATGTTAAAATCCGCAGAGGAGTGCAAAGTTGATCCACACACAAGCATTCTGGGATTTTATGCTGGTTGAAATATACAAAAGAACTCTTGATAATGTTTTAGAAAATTTTCAGAATGCAGTGTATGTGTAGCAGAGTTGGGGAGATGGCAGAAGGGCAGTTTTTTCATTGTTTTTTTCTTCAGATCTGTACAGAATTATGCTCATTCCATTTGTCTGTAGTGAAGGAAGAATAGGATGAGGATAGGATGGTGATAGTAGAGGAAAGGATGCAATAATATCATATATGTAATACATGTTAACAAGTTCTCTCTGACCATTACTGATAGAAACTCACCTTCATGCAGATGTATGAAAGGAAATGTAAAAGTTTAGAGTTACTGCAGCTGTCCAAATATACACTATTACAACTGCGTTTAATGAATTACCAGCTCAGGTGTAAAGTGTTAATTGGTATAAATTTTAGACATTGTATATGTAATGTTAGCACCAGAATATCTTGGGAGCAGGGCATCAATCTTCAAATATCAGTATTTCAATACAACTTTTTATACAACTGTCTGGGTTCCTGTAATTTATCTTAATACATTGCTTATTCTTTACAATTTATCATACAAAGCAGATTTTATTTCTTGCTTATGTGTGACATTTATTCTTTACAAATATTTTTTAAATCCATTAAAAAAATCTTGAATTGTTTTTGTACCAGCTTCTTTACTGGAAGGCTAAATTGATAGTTTCCTTTGTTTTCAAGATAATATTGAGGCACTGATTGGTTTCTAGTTTGTAAATCAGTGTAGAAATACATAATTCTTACTGAAATTTACCTCTTTACTAAATTGTACCAGATCATTCCATTCTTATTTCATAGTTGCATCACTGGTGATCTGGTAGGTCATAATAGGTAGGAGCCTTGTTAACAGTAGGAGATAAATGGCTTCACTTTAAATGATATCTAGACAATTATTAGAAGCCCATAACACAAACACAGATGGGTCCTTTTCTCTTTCCTCCCTTTCAATTTGATCAAGTTTACTACAAGTTTCTGTGTAAAAATCCACCAACACAAACACATACAGAAAGCGCTGATCTGTCTGAAACTTTCCTGTAGTTTATGAGTTGAGCCACTTTTTTCTATTTTGCTTAAAAAGTTCAGCATCAACTAAAGTAACAGATGGTCTAAAGAGATCAACCTCAAAAAAAAAAAAAAAAAAAAAAAGAGAAAAAGAAAATTAGACTGTAGCCCTGGAGCTACATAGCTATGTTTAGCTCATAATAACTGTATTTTATTTAGACAATATTCAGTTAGGTACACTCAGTTATGTATAAAACCTTTTTTTTTTTTTTATGTCTTAATAAGATCATACCATTTTGATGTATAAAAGAGACCATATAAGGCTCAAAATACTGGTCAACCACAAGAACACACTTGGAGACTTTGCCATGCAACAGTGAGAAGATACTCCATTCTCCACCCTTTATTATTCATAGGTGGAATCCTCTCCTTTTTTTTTTCATTCCTGAGAAGACAAATAGTATCCATTCTGCCTCTACCACAAGATTTTAGTAAAGACACTTATACTAGCCTTAGTATTGCTGTAGGAAGTCAAATACACTGACAGCCACCAAGAGTGGAGTAGATAGGCATAAAGTTATAAACATGAAAGTTAGATCTCACTTTCCATGGATTATCCGACTGCTAATTTCTGTCATTTAATCTTACTGATCTTCAATAGGAACTAACTTTTTAATGTAAATCATAAATTATTCTTCTGCATCCTGATATGTATCTTCCTCATCTTGGTCATGTAAGGTCACAGGTGCTTTTCCCTCATTCTTAAAAAAACGAACCCAGGGAAGCTTCAGTCCTATGAGAAAAATCCTCATCTGGCTTTCCTGCTCTGTAATACACTGAAAGGAAGCAGGAGTTAAAACTCTGCAGCTGCAGCTCAGAGGATTTCCTCCAGAAATTCTAATTCCAGAGAAAGAAGCATGTTTTTTCCTGTTAAATTGGATGACAAAATTAAGGAATTAGATAAAATACTCAGCTTGCTTTCTCTCTTATTGTTTTTTGGATTTGGAGGAAAGCAGGGGTTTTTGTGTCTTCCTATTGCTATGTTGCACAGAGAATTAAAGGGAAGAATATATTAGGCCTTTCCTGAGCTGCTTCAGTAATTCAAGAAGCTTTCTATCTCCTGATATCGTTTAAGTTACTTTTATTTTTATCAATTAAAACTGTGATACCTCTACACCGTTTGGGGGGTCAATACACAAGACAATGACTTGATAGTTTATCAGTGCTCTCTTTTAAGACTGGCAACCACTTGCATTACCTACATGCACAGAAGCAAATTGAAATTAAACAGTCTGTTGCTAGGAATGGAAAATCTCACCTCAGGCATGAAGAGAAACCCCAGAATGCTGTAACTGTAATATTTGGAGATGACCTTCAAATCTATAGGTTTATTTCTGACAACAACTGATGTTTAGTGTATCATTAGAACTGATACACTTCTGTTCTATATTTCATTATCCCTCAAGGTCAATTGAAAAGAGTAGCCCAAAATGATTCTAACAGCAACGTATCAAAGAAGTAGTAACTATTCATGGATACATCTTAACATGAAATTAGGGAGCAAATTAGTAGCAGCTTATCCTTACAAGCTGCTATTTGAAACTGTTTCTAATTACTTTTTCCTACTAGTTTTCCAATGGTTTTTAATTTTCTCTTTTCATTAGAGACCTCTTGGTGAAATTCTTTTCTCATTTATACCAGAGCAAACCTGGAATAAGTCCTTTACATTCAATGTAATTATTCTTGATTTACTTTAGTAAGTCTGAGAACAGAATATGACAATTTTCATTTAGCAGTAATCAAACTGTCCTTAATTTTGAAAACACTCTGATTCAAGCTTATATAGAAAAATGTCTCCAAAGTTTGAATAGACTAAGTTTTTGTACTAGGAAAAAATATCTATTAAAGAAGACAGTGTTCTGCTTTCCTACTTGGTAGGAAGGTGCTGCATTGAACAGCCTGGGGTCTTAAATTACCTGCCAGATAGAATTTAACTCTAAACGCCTCAAAATTAACCAGATCCTGCAATTGTAGAAAAAGGAACCAATTGCTTTTATATTGTATATTACTAACAGTGATCACTGAGGAAGACTTTCTGCTGTACCCACAGACAGCTGTGTCATTTGTCGGTAACAAGATTCTGTGGTCCCCTTAGATTTCTTTAGTGGCTGCTGCCCAACAGGACCATGATAATGTTATGGCTGTGGCTGTTCTGTGGTCCTCAATGCCACCCCTCTGCAGCATGATATATCCTTAGTGATTGAAAGGCAATCAAAATGGGGTATTATGGGGACAGCAAATTAAATATAACCTTAATTTTCAGAAGAAACATCATAAATAAAGTTGTTTAGATTTTGAAGCATCAGTGAAAACACAGGTTGTAACTTACCTGCATTCTTTCTCCTCTTATTTTCTTGCAGTGTTTCTGTATAGGTTCTTGCAAGCAGATTGGAACTGTTGTCAGTAAAGAAAAAAATATGTATCAACAGGGAATAATCATTTTAGGACAGTTTTTCCTGCTATATAATTTTAAGAAAGAGTTGCCTTACTTTCCTGGAAACTATTCCATTTGACAGAAGCTCAACTTAGTGACCTAAAGTCTGATCTTTCCCAGACATTAATCAGTTTGAAAATATAGGATTTTTAAATACTTTTCCTTCCTGGGAGCATTACAATCATACAGGAATTGTTTCATCTGCCTTAGAGAATATATCTTTCTTTTCTCTGTTTATTAGCTCTTTTAAAGCAGGCACCAAAGATCCTACTGAACTGGTTAGGACCTCATAAGACCATTGTATCCAAAAGTTATTAGAGTTTAAATGAAAAGGTTGCTTCTCTTTGAACCATCAAAGTAAACTACTCTAGTAAATATTAAGTCATTATTTTGGCAGTCCTACAGAAGTATGCCAATATATAT
>JAAGNO010021427.1:30098-50969 GCA_033439905.1 Ceryle rudis | reverse complement strand
TGGGGAAGTTGACACTCCAGAAGGGAGAGCCACCCTTCAGGCAGACTTGGACGGGCTGGAGGAATGGGCTAGCAGGAGCCTTATGAAGTTCAGCAGAGGCAGGTGTAGAGTCTTGTACCTGAGAATACATAACCCAGGAATGTAGCTCAGACTGGGGTCCACCTGTCGTCTGGAAAGCAGCCCTGTGGAACAGTACCTGGGGGTCCTGGTGGACAACAAGCTCAACATGAGTGACCAATGTGCTGCAGCAGCAAAGAAAGCCAACAGGCTACTGGGTTGCATTAACAAGGGTATCACCAGCAGAGATAAAGAGTCTTTACCCCACTCTGCTCAATGCTGGTCAGACAACGCCTTGAGTACTTACTGGATTCAGTTTTGGTCCCAACTGTACAAAAAAGATGCGGACAGGCTGGAGAGGCCCCAGAGAAGGGTCATGAGGATGATCAGAGGACTGGAAGACCTACCATATGAAGAAAGACCGAGAAAACTGGGTTTGTTTAACCTTCAGAAGAGAAGGCTTATGGGAGACCTTATTACCATGTACATAAAAGGTGGCTACCAAGATGAAGACTCCCTTTTTACAAGGAGCCACCCGGAAAAGACAATGGGTACAAGTTACTCCTGGGGAGATTCTGATTGGACACCAGAAGAAAATTTTTCACCATGAGAACAGTTAGACATTTGAATAATTTCCCAAGGGAAGTGGCGGATTCCCCTACACTGGACAGTTTTAAGACTCAGCTTGACAGGGTGCTGGGCCATCTCATTGAAACTAAAAGGTCGGACTAGATGATCCTTGAGGTCCCTTCCAACCTGGTATTCTGTAATTCTATCATTCCAAATCACTGGGTAAGTTTTGCTATGTAAGTCTTGTATCATAAGGTTTCTTTCCTAGATGTTGGGACAGTTTTATGGTAGCCTCAATAACTAACGTGACCAAATGTAAACATCAACACTGGCCAATATTGTTGTCACCAGGGTCTATACAATGGGAAGGTCACTTCACTGCTAAAATCATGTTGCATATTTCTGCGACATAAAACTGACAGTCATGCTTCACTCCCAGTGGGTAGGACAATCTGAAGAAGACAGTATCTGATTGGGTTGCTCATTTTCTGAAACCTAGCTGCTCATAAGATTCTGTACCTAATAGGCTATTTTTCTAGCATGAAAAGTAGCCCTCACAGTCATGTAAGCTTTTAACTTTTTTCCCTGTGGTATTGGAGAAAATAGATGGAGAAACCGAAAAATCAGCAAACTGTAGGAAAAATTATGTACAAGGCTTCTACTCTGAAGAGCAAGTAGAACCAATTTACAGTGACAGCCTTTGGGGCTTGATTTCTTTTT
Organism: Ceryle rudis; assembly: GCA_033439905.1. NCBI lineage: Eukaryota > Metazoa > Chordata > Aves > Coraciiformes > Cerylidae > Ceryle > Ceryle rudis. The sequence continues at coordinate 49,622 of JAAGNO010021427.1, read as the reverse complement.
TCTTACGGAAATCATAGGCTTGCATGTTATAACGTCAAATAGTGATGTGTTAGATAGCTGTACATGCTAACGTGTATCTTTGCAGTACGTGACGAACTCTTAGCTGTAAATTTCCCTTCATGTGTGTATATACATGATTTTTACTTCAAGGTTATGTTTTAATTTTCTTGACTCTGTTGTTCCACATTTTGATGAAAAATATGGAAAGGGACATCACTTACTTTACTCCTCCCTCACGCTTAACATTATGAAGGAAAGCAGAACAATCCTACAAACCAGAATCATTCACTTCAATGTAATACACTAGGTACTAAATAGCTCAGTAGCTTCAGAGATATATAAAAAACAAAAACAAAAGTAAAAAACAACGGGTTTTTTATGTAATAATATCCCAGTCAAAAAGCTGTGCACCTCCTACTTCCAACCGTCTTTACCCAAGCGTGTCGTCGGGAGTGCACAGACCTCAGCAGGCACCTGTGAGGTGCTGCCGGCCGCCGGGGGGACGAGGCCAGCCGAGGTTGTTGCCTCCCCTGACCTACAGCCGCCGCGTCTCACCGTTTGCGGCCTGGCGATCTTCTACATGTGCGACAGTACCCAACATGGGCTGAGCCGGTGTTTGAAGAGGCGGCAGGGGGGTGCGGCAGGTCGAGCCCTGCACCGGCAGCTGCCTCCTCCACACCCACACAGAAACTCGTAGATCTGAGGGACCTTTTTCAGCCGCAGGACTCCAGGCTGCAGTCCCGGCAGACATCGAGATGCGTGCGACGCACCTTAGGGAGGGAAGGAAAAGCGTTAAGACGCACAAGAGCTTTAAAAAGTTTGGCATAAAGTTTTGACCGTGGCACGTCCCGTTTCCACACCTCCCGGCGCTCCCCGCCGAAGGACCCTTCTCAGCCTCGGCCCAGCCGACCGTTATGACCTCAGGGGCAGTCCGACGCGACCCGACCCCCCCATCCCCCCCGCCCTGCCGCCGTCGCCGCCTTTCCCGCCGCGCCGCGGGGGGGGCGGCGCCACCTGCCGGCCAGACGCTGGAAGCGCCGGCGCCGCTCACCTGGGGCCGTCCCCGTCCAGGCTCCCCCGCCTCAGCGGCGGGGTGAGGCCCCTGGCGGGGGGCATCGGGGGAGCGGGAGGTGGGACCCCCGCGGTAATGAGCACTACGCGTTGGGGATGACTGCGAAGAAGAGCCCTCCGGGGGCCAGGGAGCCGCCCAACCTACTGGCCTTTTACCCTTGGGGAGACAAGACTCTCCCTGAGGCCTCCCGGCGACAGGCTGAGCACCATCCTCGTACCCAACGTGGCACCTGCTGTGGTTGCCAGTAAGACCACCATGCCTGCCTGGGGGTGTGGGAAAGGGGAGCGCCTCTGAGTGCCTTCCCCTGCCTGCTGACTGACTGGACAGTCTCCTGCTTCCTTTAGTATGAAAATCTAAAATACTGGGCTCAAAGGCAAAAGTACAAGCAAAGCTTCCATCTTAGGTGTCAGAAGTAGCAAAGGCAGGAGATGTTACCTCCCCACAGAAGACCACAGTGTCCCGAGGACAAGCAGGGTGTCAGCGGGCCCTCTGACATAGCCCAGTGGTGCCTCTGTCCTCTGCATGGGCTGACCCCCTGCTCTGCAGCTGGCTCTGGCCAGCACCTGGTTTCTTCGGCTGCACACTTGTTCTTCGCCATCTCCCCCAGGCTGTGCTTCAGGCCAGGCCTGGCCTTGATGAGGGAAGGTTCCTGGGGCTTCTCCCCAGGGGCAGAAAGAGCCCCAGGCAACCCCAGGGTGCCGGTGGCAGCAGGCGGACAGGCGTCCCTGGGGTGTGGTGAAGTAGCTGGGTGCTTGAAGTCATGGAAACATAGAAACACAGAACTGTCTGGGTTGGAAGGGAGCTCTAGAGGTCATCCAGTCCAACCCCCCTGCTGAGAGCAGGGACAGCCTCAACTAGAGCAGGGTGCTCAGAGCTCTGTCAAGCCCCACCTTGAATGTCTCCAGGGATGGGGCCTCAACTACCTCCTGGGGAAGCGGTTTCAGTGCTCCACCACCCTCATGGTAAAGAACTTCTTCCTTACATCCAATCTAAATCCACTCTTTTTTCTCATTTAAAACCATTGCCCCTCATCAAGTGAACGAGGACTTGGCTTATCTCAATACCTGTGGGTTTCAACTACTACCTGCTATGGTAGGAGCATGGGAACACCTTCAAAGCAATACTGGCAGTCCCTAGGCTGTTAGGTATATTTAGCAATTTAGGTAAAAATTAATTATTTTTTTCTGGTACATAGGTCTGTATCCTCCTGGGGTGATGATACACAGTTCACAGCGCAGCTCATTTACTCTTGGTTTTCCTCATGCCAACAGAACTTCCCCACTTCATTACCAGTCCAGGTTAATTTCTTCGTGGAAGGGCCCAGAATACTCGATTTAGCAATGCTGCCTTTACCACGGCTCACTATCCACGCCTCTGTCAGCCAGACACGTACCTAATTTGTGTGTGTGATACTACTGAATGCCTTCCAGGACATGCTGAAAGCAGCTTCCTGAGGTCTGTAGTATTAAAAATAATAAAGCAAGACAATCAGGGCAGATGAAGGAAGTATTGGACATTTGTTTGTGAAGTTATACAAACAGCTAATACTTTAGTTGGAGAAAACAAACCCAGAAGAAATGATTGTGCAGTGAGGTTAAAGTGGGAAAAAAGATTTATAGGTAGAAAGTCTTTTTCCTTAGAACACAGCAAAGTGCCAAATTTACTTATTTCTCAACTTCGCTTTTCTAACAAATCAGAAAATTCAGGCCGAGGCAGCTTTAATTTGTATACATCTAATGATGTTTTGCTTTAATATGCACGCGCTGGCAGCTTGGAATTTGAATTACTGTAAACCGTGAATTATCATTATTTTTTTCTAGGCCAGCCTCTCTTCGTTGTGATTTGACATCTCCTTAGGCTGGAATTTACCACTTACAAAAGTAGAACAGAGGTTGTCAGAAGAATGAATTCCTGTACTCGTATCATTTCCAATAAAGAGACATCCTAGCATGACAAGATTTGAGCTCAGAAACGATATCAACTTCTACGTGAAAAAAACCCCACAAAACCAAACCCAAGTCCAGCCACAAATGCATGGAACAGCTGAGAAATTTATCGGTATCTTTAGTATAATTAATATTAGTATCTTTATCAGTATAATTAGCACATGTACCTTCGTGCAAGTGCAGATAGATGTTTTTAACTCAGCCTAAGCAGTTTCGATGAAGCATAAAGAAAACCGAGCACCCCATTTCCTTAGAGGGCTATAACAATATTAACAACATGGTACATACAGAAGCATAATTAAAAGCCTTAGAGGCGTATGCAGTTTGAATTACTGAACAATAGAAAAAGCTTACCACATTTTTAGCTGTTTTATTTGATGTATTCTTTACATTCATATATAGTCTTCATTTTCCCACACCTAAAGGGAACTCTTGGGTAAAGAAAATCCAAGCAGTGTTTTACCTAACAAGTATTGGCAAGTAAGAAAACTGGTTCTACATTTAAAAGAACCATAGAATCCTAGAATCATTAGGGTTGGAAAGGACCTCTAGGATCATCAAGTCCAACCTTCATAAATATCTTCAGGGGAATAAACCTCTATTCTTTATGAGATCCATAGTAACGTGTTCATCTCACGGCATGTTACACAGGAAAATAAATCATTTACAAGTTAATAGTCTCCTGTAACATACAGTTAGGAAATCAGCATTTTAAAGGTAAATCTGATTAGAAAATTAATACCCCGTTGAAATGACGTCATTTAATTGTAAAATTGCCGATTGGTTTTCTACCTAGAGTACTGCAGGACCCATTTTCATCTTGTTTCACATGTCTTTCCACATGTTCCACTGATTTGGTGAGATTCCTCATCGAATTTGCCTTCTGAGAGATTTTGTTCCATTTTTCTCTCTGAAGAGACTGCCATCATTCAGACTTTGTAGCAGCTTAGTTGTTGCCTGAGAAGGGTCCTTGTCTCTCCCATCATGCTGAAATTAAAGACAGGTGGCTTTTGGTTGTGTTTTTCTTGTTTTTTTTTTTTTTAAAGAGGTCAGGCAGAATAAAACAAAAGCCAAATATTTGAAATGCTTCTGTGTTACCGTACTCTTCAGATTGCACCACTTTCACAAGAGAATGGTAAAAGGCATCAAATTAAATGGTTGTGGTTATGGTGTTACAGCGAACAGGTGTTGTCCTTCACCGTAAAAGTGACACCATTCAACCTGGTATCAGACTTCAGTGGGTCTCTCTGTGCTCGTGAGGAGTAACTATGTGTGGAAAGAGATTAAGGCAGGATTCTGCATGATGCCAAGTAGTCTAAACTCCTACTCAATTCCCATGGAAAATAATGAGGAAAAACTGTGCTGAATAATTCACCTAAGTGCAAACCATCTATGAACTGTGAAATACCAGTGGAAACCGAAGGCCCTTCAGGCTGAATTCTTGTTTAGGATAAACTTCAGCATATGTATACATGCATTTTTCAAGAAAAATGGCAGGCCTTGGTGAGCACAACATTCTAGTTTTGATATGAAGTTAGATCCCCCAGCAACGAGCAGGTTAAAGCTTTCCAGTAATACGCCACAGACGGAAAGGCCAAGGGTATTCTCTGTTTCTCTTGTTTCATTAAAGGTTGGAAAAAACCACTGCCGTGTGTTCAGACCAGACTTTACAATTTATTTCCTTCCATTCAGAATTCCTTCTTTGCTAAATTCTCTGTGCCAAAAGTTCAATCCATTGCATACACACATATCTCCATACAAGCTCCTTTAACAACTTCCAGTTCTGTACTGGAACTGATAAATGTTGACATGAGGAAAGACACGTTGACTGCCAGGTGAGCTTCGGGAACACCGGGATGTTACCGTTGGTGATGTCTATACCATCACTAGGCTATCCGATATCAGAAATGCTTGGAAGCACAGCACGTCCCTAGGTCTTTCTGTCTCCCTCCTGCGCGGGGGTCTTGGATGTAGCCTGAAGGTTGTAAAAGATTTCTTCCTCACATACATTCCGAAGATATGCAAACCCAAGACAGTTGTACTGGGTCAGATGAAAGATCCACTCAGCACAATATTTATTTTAAATAGTACTTTTCCCTCCAACAACTTTTAATCCAGGGACATGAATCTCAGTGGATTTCTCTTTCATCAACATGTTTGGCCTCCATGGACCCACAAATTTTAGAGCCCTCTGAGCTCCACAGATTAATAACTTGGTACTTGAGGGCCTTGTTTCTTTTCAAGCTGGTTCCCACTGCCTTCACTTGAACCACAAAGTCCAATATATTTTTACTGACCAGGGAAAAGAAATACTCTGTCTGATATTCTTCAGCACTCAGGAGGAGAAGCCCACTATGAACCTGATTTAATTGAAGAGCTTGCTGTTGAAAGACCTTGATAGGGACCTAATTGGACTTACCTGCCGCTAAAACCATTCCTGTCAGAAAAGAATGAAACTTCTCATCTTTGGGCAAACAGTGACAGTGGTGTTGGAAAGCCAAGTTAGTCTTAAATAACCTTTTCCATGATTTCTTGGAAGTTCTGCTGCAAACCCTCCTTATATCTCTTGATCTCATGCTGAACATAAACTTCATGGCCCTTCTCTGGGAGAAGCTGACTAATGCTGGAAGAGTGGGCTAAGTGCCCTTTCCTGAAATACATTATAAAGCACAACTACTTCAAAAGAAATTAAAATAAAATTAGAGAGGGTCAGCACCTTCCACTTACAGCTGAAAGAAAACATATTTCACAGTCCCACAGGCTGTTGTTCAAAGTGGCAACAGGCCTGAGCTTCTCTAAATATCCGCGTGGCGTGAACCTTCCTACAGAAAAATACCAGAAGGAACACAACTGATCAGAACGTGCTTCCTTTAGGAATATCGTTTTAAATTGGTAAGTGTAGATGAACAACTATCTGCCTTAAACATACTTTAGTTACTCCGTGACTAAGAAAAATGAAGATAAATCTCAGAGCCAGTAAAAAAAAGAGTGAGGAACTTAACCAATGAAAGCCGGTCAGTTACCTTTTGTCCCATGCTTTTAGTTTTTTTATCATTTCCTCGTTCCAAATGTCCAAAGGCACTAAAATAACCTGCCTTTAAGAACAGGTGGAAAATTAAAATAGAATTTATTTTTGCTTTTATCTAACACATAGAAGTATTTGGTTCTGCAGCAGCAGTAATCTTAAAATTTTGGGTTTAATAAAACCTTACTCTTGGCACATTCTTGGGCTGTGCCTTTGGTTATACATTTCTCTCTCCAACTGAGTTCTGGTTTTCTATATAAATCTTCAAAAGATGAGATATTCATGAGGTGTTACTGAAATCTTGAATAGCCGAGTCCAGGTCTTTTCTACATTTTTAACAACGACAGGTACCAAACAGAAAACCAAAACATTTTCTCTTTTGGGGGGGGAAAAAAAAACCCAGGGAAAAGGAAACCATAACTGTGGTTCTTTGAGATACCGTGTCTGGGTGGCATATGCTGAAGGGCCACATGCTTTTGTCAGAGGAGCCTGAAATCTTCCAAAAAAGCCAGATTTTGGAGGCTGTACGTGGCAAGTGTAAATTCATGTGCAACACTGGTGAGGGAAATAACATCATCCTGCCGTTTCGTTGCTAACTTGTGGTCTCAAATTAAGAATGACTGTGAAAGAGACTTGCTGGAGAATGAATTGCAGAATCTCTACACACTTAAAGTCTTTCTTCCATTTATATTTGTCTAGCCAGTCCTTCAATTAACTACATATTTATACCAATAAACGTTTCCTACTTCCAAAATACAGAGCTATTGGAACTAGAGCCACAGCAATTAACATTTCATTTCAGCCTGCTTCAGATGACAGACCAACAGGGAGCACGGGACTGTGAGGGCTTAGTTGCCACTTACCACCAAGGCATACTGGCTCGCTGTGAAGAGAGTGGTGGAGGCTGGAAATGTAGAGAGTTAAAATCCACCATTCGACAGAACTGTGGTACGGGGTGGCCAGATGACCCCCAGAGTGCTAGCACAGCCCAGCCACTGTGGCTTTGCAAATATTCTCATCTGCTTAATAAAAAAGTAAATAAATTCCACAAACTTGGGGGTCTTTCACCACTCCGTAGTCAGATGATTTCCCATCCCACCTCAGCATCTCAAAATTAAATGGATTTACAATGCCTCTTTTGAAAGACACGTTCGTTTTGGAGAAAACGCAGGTCAGGGAGAACAGGTAACTTCGTCATGGTCAAAGTGAAAGGCTGCACGAAGCAGGCTCTCAACATCAACCACGGGTCAAACCTTCTTGTTATTTCCAGGGAGGAGTAGGTGTTGGGCAAACAGTTTCAACTCAGGGAATTGCAGTTAATTTCATCTACTGCCAGTTAACATAACATCTTAATTACTGATTCAGGTATTGAGGAAAAAACTCTCCCAAAGAGAACCAGACAAACACTTAGGGAAACACATTCCCCCCCCTTTCCCCAGACTCAACTTCAGTCCAACACCACACATTTAGACTGAGCGTCCTTGGTAAAGCAATGAGTGGTGCAGGAGGTTGGGGAGCTTCTTACTTGTTTCCTCCACTCCAGTGTGGGTTCCTCCAGGGGCCACAGTTCCTTGCGAATGTCTCCACTCTGGCATGAGTCACCCACAGCTGCAGTCCTTCAGGAGTGTCCCTGCCCCATCACGGGTCACCCATGGCTGCTGTCACCTAGAGCCATATCTCCCTCAGTATGGAGTGTCTCCTCCCAGGAGTGTACCTCCAGTGGTGGCTCCTGTCCCTAATGGCTACCACCCTTTCTCACGTGCCATTGAGCAGAGTCACCATGTGCTCCTCTGACCGTTTGATGTTCTGGCATGTGCTGAGTGTGTTCATGTCAGTGCCAACCCACCATGGGAACTAAGTACTAATTCAATGAATCATTGAATCATAGAATCATAGACCCATAGGACAGCCCAGGTTGGAAGTGACCTCAAAAGATCATCTCATGCCACCTTTTGTAGGAAAGGGAGCCTACATGAGAAGGTCCAGCACCCTGTCCAATCACGTCTTGAAAAACCTTCTGTGATGAAGACTCCACCACATTCCTGGGGAGGTTGTTCCAGTGATAAATTGTTCTAATTGTAAAAATATTATTTCTTGTGTCAAGATGAAACCTCTCTCGAAACCTTCCTTGGTAAACCCTGAAATCATGTGTAGCAGAAGACACAGCTGGGACCGAAGACATAGTGGAAATAAGAAGCGTTAAATTAATTTTCTCACATTGGTGTGTCTACCTTGAGACAGTATTTTCCTTTGCACGTCTGTTTGCTTTAAAAGATTCTGTTAAGATACCACAGCTCTGCAAACCAGAATTTTCTTACTGGTCTAGCAGATGTTCTGAAGGCTTCTTACAGGCCATGAGGATGCGTGAGGTGTACTAGGAACGTGAAAAATCATATGAAATGCATTCTAGGTATGTACTTATTTTACCTCATGAAGACCCATAGTACCTGGAACTCAACGTCATGCCAGGTCTGCAGCAGAAGACCACAATTCTAACCAATAAATAGGCCCGAGGAGGTGGCTCTTCGGTGATTTAATCTGACATTTATATTCTTACCAGCAGATTTTCATGATTGTTCCAATGGTTCTGAAACTACTTTCCAAATTATCTTAATGGTCTGATGATAAAGTATTTGAAGAGTTGTATTTTTTTCCTAGCATGGAAAGCTTTTTCCTCCAGCTGTAGCTAACAGAATGCAAGAATGAAGATACAAACCTCGTGCGGTGTTTGAAGTTATGTTTCAATTCTTGGCATTATCTGAAACATGCACTAATGTACAGAAAATTACTTTCTGCTTATTAATATGAATTGAAAATGTCTGCCTGAGTCTTTCACAGCTCAGTTTTCCTTCAAACATCCTGACTTTCTCATAACAGGGATTTGTGGAACCAAACATCCTATCTGCTATCTGGCGTTGATCACTATGCTGCTCATCTCAGAAGAAATTTAGGAGCTGCTCCCCAGCTGTGAATGCTGCATAGAGAGATCTGTTTGAAGATCCTTATCCAATGCCAACTGATATCTCTATTATAATCAAAAATAGTTCTGATTAGCCACTGTGGTAGTCGTTGATAGATTGTAGCATGACAGTCGGCGACAGTATTATGACACTGTATGACGACAACTCACCGGCAGCATTTAGAATATTATTGAGAAGTGACATAAATACTCTTTTTCCATTACTCCACAGGTGTCTGACTGTGCCATCAATGGCAAGTGTCTCTTCCCTTCCCTCTCAGACTTCTCCCCAGTTTGTCTGGAATGAAAAGGCCTAATGTAAGGTGACCAGTGGAGGCAGAGCATCAGACAGTTCACCAGGATCCAATAAAATACAGAGAGAAAGAGAATACACGGGTTGGATCAGACTAGCATTTGTAGATGAAGTGATTGCATAGAAGTAAGCGAAATGTAATCTTCATTTGTAATTTTGGGCCAGGAAACTGGGAAGTTTATCATAACATATTGCCAAAATACTGAGGGGCAACGCCAGAAGCTTGGAAGACTTTTGGGAAGAAAACCTAGGACTCACAAAAGCTGACTCATTTTTGCCACAGGTACCAAAGTGCCTATAAGTCATTAAAAAATAGAAGCTCAAAAATCTTCCAGGGCTCTGGAAAATTGTATTAAAAACATTTGCACTGATCTGAATGGAGAGTGAATGTGAGTGGGTGAGAGCAAAACACCATCAGGCAAAGGGCTGTTAAAATGGCATGTGTGGCTGATAGGTGTCAGTTCTGAAATGGAGACAATGACTAACTCCTGGGGACAAACAGAGGGTGGACAAGATAGAGAGATCATTCACAGTCATTTCCTGAAGAGCGTGATAAGGCGCATCCCAAATCAGCGTGTTCCTAAGAAGAACCCAGGAAGTGTGGGGAGGGGCTCCAAACCTGATGCTCCTTGTCCCCCCCTTGTCATTGCAAAGCCTGAATGCTTGGCAAAACCTGCTTACACACACCTGCTGTTTGTGGACATCACGGTGTGAGTGTGATGGACTGAAATCAGACTATTTTTAAATGAATTAATTTTTCCTTCCTTTGAGGTGTTGCTATGTCATTGCTACAGCATTGAGACTTGTATTTCCTACAGGGTGGTTCTGTTGTCATTGTGCTGATAGGACTTTCTGAAAGATATGCATACCACAATAAGCAACTCCACATTCATTCATGTAATTACAGCTTGTGAGATGAAATACTCTATTTGTCAAAATAAAGGGTCATGTCTCGTGTTAAAGCACAAAAGAAACCCATCATTTCTGGACATAGGTTCATGCCATCCTGACACAGAGTGGTTCAGAAAACCTGCAACTGCAAGAGCTCAGAGTTGAATCCCTGTGGCATCTTTCAACACCAGATGGCATATGACTAAACTTAGCTGTCTACATGTAGGAAGGCAATTTAAATGCCTAAGAAGACATATGTAGAACCACTTTGTGTGTCCCAGAAGACCTGAGATACCCACATGAGCTGGCACGTATGACAGAGGCTCTGTGGGAGATCTGTGAAGTGGCGTGTCAGGACAGGCAGGATACTCTAGGAGATCTGAAATACTACTAGACATTTAACTTGAAGCACTTGAATTGTTCTGTATGGAGAACATTCAGTTACCTACAGCCAAATATCCAGCATCACTTAGGAGTTCCTGGTGAGTCTGAGACACTGGTGCAGCACAGCCCCAGCTTTGAGCCTGCACTGCTCTGGAGCAGCAGCTCCAGGCCAGGTGAGATGCTTTGCCATCTTTGAAGTGACAGGGCAGATCCTGGGTCCTGGTTTCACTGGGACAGAATCACAGGCCTGCCATGGTCTGCGGGCCATTAGCAGTTTGGAGTCATCCAGAGCAGCTGACCAGAGCTGGCTCACGGGTGTATCCCAGGCAGTAAAGGTCATGCTCAGTATAGAGGGAAGTTTTGAGAACAGGGGTTCCTCCATGGGCTTGTCTTGATCCTGCTTCTCTTCTTTCTTCTCTTGCTTCTTCCCATCCCAGACCAGGCTTGTTCACTGAGGATTTCAGTCCTGGCTGTTGTGAACACTGTACGTTTGCTGGGCTGAGTGTAAATTTGTATACTTTATACTGGCATCAGTGTTAGTTTTCCTGTTTCATTAAATTCATTTTCATTTCAACCTGTGGGTCTCCTCTCCTCTTCCCGATTCCCCCATCTCTGCTGGGGAGAGGTCATTGGGTGATAGAGCAACTGCTCTAGTTTAGCCTCGGATACAGGCTAAATGTAGCCACCCTGTTTCCAAACAACAGAACCCTGCTCTGTGCAACTAGATGTGACCTAAACACTTGTAGATCGAGTTAAGATGTTCTCCACGCAGTCTTGTGTTGCATATTCACCAAGTCTGTCTGCCATTGGGCATCCACCCTTGCTACAGTCACCTCTTCTAAAGCACATTCTTGCTACCATGTGTAAGCTCTAAGTGTCCTGGTTAGTAAGTCAAGTTGCCACTAGGCTTTTGTTCACGCCAACACTGAACCTTTTAGCAGCTTCAAAAAGTGGTTTCATACCCACAAAACTTTCCACCTTCTCAAGAGCGTAGCAAATAGTTTTCTTCAGAAGCAGTGGCATAGACACGTCTACACATCTACACCTCACTAGAACACACATCAGAAATGAAACACGGCATAATGAATTTCATAGAAACATAGAATGCCAGGCTGGAAGGGACCTCAAGGATCATCTAGTCCAACCTTTTAAGGTAAACTATATACATATATATAGTTTAAATGAGCTGGCCCAGCACCCTGTCAAGCTCAGTCTTAAAACTGCCCAGTGTAGGGGAATCTACAACTTCTCTTGGGAGAACATTCCAATGTCCATTTGCTCTCATGGTGAAAAGTTTTCTGGAGTCCAACTGGAATCTCCCCAGGAGTAACTTGTACCCAGTACCCCTTGTCTTTTCCATGTGACTCCTCGTAAAAAAAGAGTCTCCATCTTCTTGGTAGCCACAAAGTACTTTTCACTCAGGAAGACAAAAACTTTGTAAAAGGACATTGACCTGAGGGTGAGGAAACACACGAGGCCTCAGCCTGTGCCCTGTAATGGACTCACAGGTAGCTCTAAGTTCCCCCGGAGCTGTGGGCAGAGGGAGGTCCCCTGACCAACCATCTTCTGTGAAAATTAAGTGTAATTTCTGATTCACGGGCCCATCAGCTGGTTCGTGTGGTCTCGTTTTGGAATCCCCTTGGAGATCCTCTGTGTTGTCCCCATGCACATGTTCTTTGTTGACATTTTGTTCGGGTTTTCCAGTTTTGCAGACAGCATTGCTATGTCTAAGCCCAGAGTAAGCTAAGCTCCAGTAATATTGCAAACATCAAAGTTTATATGCAGTGATAAGATCCCTCCTGAGCCTCCAGGCTGAACAGTCCCAGCGTTCTCAGCCTTTTGTCAAATAACAATCAATCATTTTCATAGCCCATTGCTGGTCTTGCTTCATTATGTCCATGTTTGCCCCAAACTGGAACCAGCACTGCAGGTGTGGCCTCACCAGCGCTGAGAAGAGGGGAATGATCTCCCCCCTGGCCCCAGCCTGTTGGCACCACTCTGCCTCATGCAGCCCAGTACACCACTAGCAACTGGCCTCCATCTGAGCTTTGTTCTGCTGATCACAGCTCTTTGAGCCTGGTAGTTCATCCAGTTTTCAGTCCACCTCTCTGTCCATTCTTCTAGTTTTTGTGCCAATCTTGCTGTACAATAAACTTGCAGTTTTGACAAATAGTGCAAAGTGATGCTTTATTAAGAAAGTCACCTTGGTGAATCTATATTATGACAATTAAAATGTTAATGGATCAAAAGCAGTCTCTGACATAGGGGAAATAATCACGACAGATCCAATGCATTTTAACTCAGCTGAACTGCTGCAGTTACTTGTGTCTTCTTAGAATGTTTTCTTTAAATCCAAAAGGTAAGAAACTATCCTAAAAGCAAGGATAGAATTTATTTTTCATGTGTAGCTCAGAAGTAGAATCTTTGAGTGGGACTTTTTAGACTATTGGAGTGGAAAGCATTCATCTATGTATGCACTGGGAAGCGAGTACCCAAGCTATTGCTGAGAAGCATTTAATTCAACCTCTTAAAGGAGCTCTTTCTTTGAAGTGTTCTTGATACTGATGGAAGGACTAGCACATTTAATTATTGCTGTGTTGCTAGATGTAACACCCATTTAGATCCTACATCTCCAGACTGAAGTGGAAGTGCATCCTGCCACACGAGTGGGAGTGACTGAACCAACCTGACAACATTCCTACCTATTTATTATCAAGATCACCAAAAGAAAAACATAATTCTTTAACAAATAAGTTTGACCAACAGGAGGAAACAGGTTATATATAAACTCTATTTTATGTTCTTACATATGCATTCATTTCGCATCAAGATGCAAAGACAGGTATCACACTTCACTGAAAGATTAGGTCTTCTAAGGTTTTCCAATTTATGTAAAATCACTTGAAATTAATTCTGGAAAATTCTTTTCACAGTAGAAAGGATGCCTCTGCAGAATCAATTGTAGCATCATCGCCCTAGGTGGAGATGTTCCTACTTGTGTAGAGAGGTTGGACCAGATGACTTCTAGAGGTCCCTTCCAGCCTAAAACATTCTATGATTCTATGATCAGCAAACATCAGAATAAAGCTTCATTATTTATAAAAAAAAAAAAAAGTCAATAAGGACGACCTGCCAGCAAGCGACCACAATGGGCAGAGTGCATTCAGAGAACTGGGTGCCTGTTCGGAGTGACTTCACCCTCCCTAGGAAGACAACCGATGACTGAAAATAGAATGAGTCTAGAATTGAGTCGTGTGACCTCAAAATCTCAACTACCATAAACCAAATCACTTGAACCAACTCACTTGATTTGCTTGATCAGCATATTATCTCCTCTTGCACCATCAGATCCACTCTTATCTGCTCTTGCACCATCCACTTGCAACTTCAGAACCTTTCTTCTCTTTTCAGCAGCCAGCTGCTCTATGGCTGTTTGTTGTTCTGCACATCGCTTTATCTTGGCAATGGTACACATGCAAGGATGCAAAATAACATCGATGTGAGGATTCAAAGTTTGCTTAACTGATAGTTTACCTGTAAAACGTACCCCTGATCTGGGAAAAGAGGTAGCTTGTTTATTGAAAAGCTGTCACACATTCTGATTTCATCTTTTGCTTAAGAATGGATGGTTAGACAGAGAGCAAGTCTCTAACAGTTCCTCATTTTTCACCTAATTTATAAATACAAGTCAATCACAGAGTACATATTCCTTTTTGACATGTCTGTGTACTTTTGCTTTTCTCTTAAAGCAAGTTCCACTCGGTAAGCCATGGTTTTATCCATGTGATAAGAAGACATCGGCATGCTCCTTCGGTGCTGCAGATTCTGAATTCGGGGAGAGTCAAGACGACATGAGGATCAAGCTGAAGGATTTGTGATCTGTAGAGCAGACTCCTCTCAAAGGCCTGAAATGAAATACTCCCTTGCTCAGCGTGTGCCTACATCAGCTTTCCAAGGCAGGCATGAAAAGCAGTTTGCCTCCCAGTGCAGCCCGCCTGCGCTCCAGCTCAGAGGGACGTGAGCCAGCTCCACCCAGAGCCCCCGCCAGAAAGCTGAGCTGAAGGCAAAGTATGTCAGCTTGGATTCAGCACCGAGTTAACATGGGGATACGTGGCTCCTGTTTTGGAGCTGGTTCAGCATTTGGGTAGAGCTGAGACACCTCTGCCTGCAGAGACTGTGCTGCCATTGCCCCGATCATCTTCCCTACGGACAACAAAGCCTGCGGATACCCCTCCTCTTCCCCGCTAAGTGCTGCGTTTTGGAAGATGACAGCAGACTGCTGCTATCAATCACTCTCTTATGATGAGTGGCTGAGGTCTATACAAGGGAATTACACAAAAGAACTGTAGGATTTATAAAACGCAGTGTATTTCCCTTGCCTCTGCCCCCAGTGTTCTTTGAAACGTGTCTGTCTTTCTTTTCTTTCTTCTGTGACAGTTTAACAGAGGCGTTCTTACATATTTTGGTCTTGCTTAATCATTGAGGAGTGTTACTTTGTTAAGTGCCACGTATCTCTCTTCGTTTGTATTCGAGATTCTAGCATCTAACACTGGGACAAACTGAGAGAGGGGTTTGCGCACTTCTGCCGACTGCTGGAATCACCAGCCCTTTTCTCTCTGACCACAAACTCCTTTCATGATACTGGACAAGATACTGCAGCCAAGCGTACGCAGTACTTGAAAAGGTAATTGGGAGAATTTCTCCTAATATTTGGTTAAGATCTCACAAAGGCCCTTCAAATTTCCCTGTCCCTTTTTAGAAGTCTGAGAGATATGTGGGAAGCATAACATGGCTGCTGGAAGATGCTGAGCATCCCGTCTTTCAAGGAGCCTACTGGAGTCTGCAAATGCTCTCCACCTCCCATTATCACAATCCTAGACTCAGTTTCAAACAAACAGTAGAGAATTAAGTCTTCAGCTGTTACTAAAATATTGCGTTTATGTGACTGAAGAGTAGATTTAAAGATTTAAAGAAGGGAATTTAAACTGTAACAGTAATAATCTCCTCTTCTGATAAGCTGAATTCCATTTTCTGTATCCACAGCAAAACTGAAGAAATATTTTCTGTATCTGATATTTTTCCTCAGATAAACATGGGGATACAATCCAAATAAATTCTTTGAGTTATTCAGTGATATGATGAAAAATACCTGTGACTGTAACATAAAGATTTTCTGTTCACTGATATTCAGGTTGGTTTGCTGCTTTTTTAATTCCTGCATGGCACAAATTACCTCTATTTTTTTTGTTCCTCAGAGATCAGCTTGTCTGCCTGTCTCTTCTTCCTCTTCAGTCCTGCGATCTCTTTCACTACAATCTGTTTCACATTAAAATACATTTTTAAGTAACAAAAAAGGTTATTTTTATGGGATCAAGGTTTGGTGTATTTTTCTTGTGGGTTTTTTTTTTTCTTTTTGTAACAAAAAGTCTTTTTTTTTTTTTTTTTTAGCCTTATTTTATTAGCCAACACTGACAAAATTACAAACGTTTATGGAACAATCACCCAGGATAATTATAGATCGTTTTACCCTACGGGTAGGTCAATTATTTCTTTAATAAACTTATGCATATATTAAGTGTTATCTGTACCAAGGCTGGTCCTAAATGAAATGATGCATGATTACTGCATAATTTAAAATCTCTTCAGAATTGGGTTTGGCCTAGCAGAAGATTTTGTTGTTGTTACTTTAGAGCCAAATTAATTGTGCTCTTTTAGCTTCTACACCTCGTTTCAACTCGTTTTGTCTGCCTCTACAGTTGTATTTTTCACAGACTGCCTTTACCAGGGGCTGGCCCCATTCAAGCCCATTCAATGGCCAGCAAGGAAAAATTAAGTAAGGCTGGTAAGAATGCAGGTTACTGGTTCTGCTCCTATTTTATATAACTAACATGTCTTAAGGCTTCACTAAGAAGCTTTTATCCTAAAAGAAGCATTACTTCCATGTTGATTAACCTCAGTACTTCAGACTGAACAATACCAACATCGATGGCTACGATATATTCAAGCTGAAACAATGAGTCAGCCAAGTTAAATTTGCTGGAAACACAAACATTTAAATCTAGTATTTTTCCTGAGAAAACCTCAAGAACTTTTTTTCCAATAGCCTCAGTAAAATGTACTCAAAGATTTCTTTAGGCTCCTTTTTAACATGCAACTAACTAATTATTCCCTCTTTATTACCGAGATTGCTACGAATAAGCAGCACAGCGTTTCACCACTTGATGGTGCCAAATGTTTTACACACTTAACCAAAGCTAAAAGCACTTTTAAACCAGGTCACCTTTTGAAATACTGACTCACGTTTCATTTTCATATGAAACACACATTTATCACTTGATATCACAGATATTTGAAGGTTAGGCATTACCATTCACTTACTGTAACTCCAGCCCTGAAAACTGTTGTAGATGTGTGCATCTGCCAGTGATTCATCTGGCTTCCCCCTGTCAGATGCCCACCCACTTGGTGTTTACACCCTGCAGATAAGGTCAGCTAGGCACATACAGGTCTCCAGTGTGCTCCTTTTGTCCATACACAACCCCATCAGTGTGTCTACCCCACAGTCATCTCCCTTCCAAATCAGCATCGTGTCACCACCATGTGCAACACTCCCATTTATATCTGAGTCCAGGATAAAATCAGGTGATCTGAGCAGGTTGGCTCAGCAGTGGAATGAGGCTGGACTCTCACCCACCTCTTACCACGTGGTTTAGAACCACTATGAGCAGAGTCAGGTGAGAGCAAGAGCAAGATTTTGCAGGGGGCTGTTAGCTTAGGTTAGCATGGTGCAGTCAGTACAATTGATTTGCTCTGACACTGCGTAACACTACGCTTAGCGGCAGTTCTGTACTGAAGAGGAACAGTCTAGGTAAAGGATGTGAGTGGGGATCCATGCTTGGTCCTTAGGACTTGGGTATGATAAAAGACAGAAAGGATGGGATGAGAGAAGCAGCTTGTATGTACTCATGTAAAGGAGGCTGGAGGCAGAATCTACAGCTGAGATGGCATTTTGCTGTAGTGTGGCTGCTCTTTGGAGAAGTTACAGGAAGGAGATGACCCAGGTGCTGCTACTCCTGACTTTTTGCACATAGCACTTTTTAGGCCTTGGAGAAAAGGTGTCCACCGGCTTGCTCTGCTCCAGGCTGGACACGAACAACACGCCATGCCTTTACAAACTCACTGGAATACTCATCATGATCTCTCTAAGGGCCGATACGAGAGTTGCAGTAAGGATTCTGCACGTGCCTTCTTTTCAGCCTGCAAAGAGTTTGTAGGGTACATGCTTAACAAAGTCTGTGAGAATATGGAATAATTCCCCACAGACTGGGTGAATCTAACTGCACGAACTTCTATCATCCATCTGTTTGTCCCAGCATGCTGGGGCTCTTGTGCCTCAAACACCACTGGGTCCACATCCTGCCAGTGGAATCCATTCCTGCTACCTGGAATTGATGTCTGGCGTCCACTGAGCTCCTAAGGCATCACCAAAGCTTGGTGTTTCCAGCCAAGGGAGGAGATCTGCACATTCCTGATTCTTATAAAAGATGTTGAGCAACAGCATGCACAGAATGCACATTTTGTCAGCCATGAATATGGAGTCAGGTGGGATGACTACAGGACGCACAGCAACTTCAGAGATGGAGAAGCAAAAGAGACTGCAGCCTGATGCCTTCTCAGATCAGGCCACGTTGTCACCCTTCTACCCCAGCGCCAAGGGAACAACCTAATGGAGAACCATCTCCTCCCTTTGCACACCAGCACGTGTGCCCTTGTTGGCTGTACTGTGTCTTCAGAGGCAGGGAAAATAATGTGCAAGGTAGATTGGTAAAGGGAAGCTGTAAAAGTTATGCTGAGGGTGAATGGAGGAGGAAAACAAGGAAATGTAAGGAGCTAAGGTGCAAAAGGTGCCTGTCTTGAGGACACCTTGAAGATGTTAAGAAGCTGCCCAGCTGCAAGACAGTTACACTGAGGTGCAGGCCTAGATTTTGAGTGTGCACCATTCTGTGCCCATGGTGAAATTATCTACCAGACCTTTGAAAGAAGCCTTGTGACTTACTGCTATTTGGGAAGAGGATTTAACTACACTTTGTGACGTCTGTGCTATGGTAGAAGTGTCTCAGGCCATGGGTCTGCAATCATCTTTACTTCCGATAAACCTGTGATTGAAGATGGGATATTGGTATCAGAAATGACAATGATTCACAGAACTTTTGCATTCTTTGCAGAACATACGCGGGCACAATAATCTCACTATTGTTAGGCACACTGTGTCTATTGGCTACTTTTGGGCTTCACAAAGATCTAATCAAATCATATTAAACAGTACCTGTTCTCAGCCACTGCCCCCACCCAAAACTTGAAGATAGAAGCCTGAGCATGTGTCTGAGCATGATGAGAATCAAACTGAAATCACATGTGTCTCCCCATATCCACCATGCACAACAAGCAGTTTTCAAGGCATGTTTTTCCTGGAAAGCAGTTCTTGCTTCCAACTGCTCAGTGAGCTCCAGTTTTTCATCTGCTGTGCTGAAAACAGCACATAGTAATGAAAAGCTCAGTTTCTGAGGCTTTGCTACTCTGCCTTTTGTTTGAAAGAACATTGCTGTCTGTTCTGTGGAAGACTTCAGTCATTACTGATTTTCTACCCAATTCTCCTTTATTCTTCTAGCACCCGCCTGCTTAGCTGAGATGGAATCCTTGGTTCGCATTTGTGCCCCATCATAACTGCATGTAGGGTTCCATGGGGCACTGTTGCCAGTGCTGCTGCTTAGACAGGCGTGTGAGAATTAAGGTAGAATCATAGAAACACAGAACTGTCTGGGCTGGAAGGGAGCTCTAGAGGTCATCCAGTCCAACCCCCCTGCTGAGAGCAGGGACAGCCTCAACCAGAGCAGGTTGCTCAGAGCTCTGTCAAGCCCCACCTTGAATGTCTCC
>JAAGNO010021427.1:8026-18158 GCA_033439905.1 Ceryle rudis | reverse complement strand
TACAGTTCGTTTCTTATTTCACCTGATGTGTACGACTAATAAATAACCTGGTACGTTGGTTAGGGTTGACCAGAATTACCACACGAGTTATGACCCCAACCCAAACCAGAACAACCAACCCAAACAGTTATCAGTGAAATGCAAGAGAAAGATAATGGAAAAACCTTATCAGCATTTTGGTTGTGTGCCTGCTGGTTGCGTGAGAAGAATTGCATTTAAGGAAATAACTTTCTAAAACGAACAGTAATTCCTAAGAATGAAGAAGTATTTTGATACATGGTGCCTCATATTCAATGGGTTATAGAACGACTTAGTTAATGCCTAAAAATTGGGAGATAATACTGAAACAGAACTTAAGATATCCAAATCCATTTCCCTATCATCAAAACCTTCAGATATGCAAGCTGAATCCTTATTAAACACTCGTGTGTGATGCTTCATGAAGAAATAATACTGCAAGTGACAGCTAGATTACCAATTAAGAACTCCAGAGGGGAAAAAAAAAAACCCAAACCACAAACATTTCCTACAGTTCTGGAAAACTCAGGATTTTCAGGAGAAGAAAAGGTTCCAAGAGGGAATCTTCACTTCTTAATTTTTCCCCTTTCCTTCCTTCGTGAATTCTTAGCGGAGGGAACTGAACACAGTAAAATCATTTCATGGTCGTGAATCTACAATAAACAGACCTTCTGAGCAAAACTTTTTTCCTTACTCCCCCTCCATTATTAACTCAACTTCTTTCTTCAGTGTTTTATAAAAGATAAGTTCTACCAGAATTTCATGCAATTCAAGATAGTTTTAGAAAAGTAGCTTATTCTTGGCACCTGACTTCCAGTAGATGGACAAAAGTGGGAGCAATATGTGTAAGAAAAAGATCCTTTAGAAAATCTAGATCATAAAAGGTAAAATTCCACTCTTCTGGGAGAGGAAGTAATCCCAGAAGAAAAAAAATAAACCTTACAGTATCCATTTTGAAGATATCTGGAGATGGTAAAACGAACACTGCTTTTTCAGATTATACCTCCCACCATGCAATGAAGGGCTGGTCAGAGATCCCAAAGCTGCTCCTCCAAACTCATTTGATGGCTTAGTCCATCAAGTTACCAACTTCCATTAAAACGATGGGTTAGTTCAAGTTGGATTGCACTGAAATGCTGATAAACTGCTCCCAGTCCCTACAGCTCACCTCCCCGTGCCACCCTCCTCAGTGCTCCCATCTTCATGAGTTAGTGTGGAACAGGGGCCGTTAGAGCTCTGAAGGTACCCATACCACAGGCTGTGGTCTCACTTAACACCAGCTGGATACTCTTCAAAAAGATGCCTTTCTTTAAGTGGTTGAAAACTCATAGCTGGTTATGCTGGAAGACCGAACAAGGAGCGAACAGATAGTTAAAAAGAACTCAGAAGTGAGATCAAGATCATCAGAATTAAATCGGCATGCCAGACGACTTTTACAATTCCTACAGAAGTAACTCGTTCACTTCACAACCTTTTCCAACTTTGAGCAAACCAGGATTGGTTACTTTGGCTTAACGTGCGTCTATCCGTCAAGAGTCCGTGGAACAGAAACTCCCATATTGCTTTGTGGAGGGGAACAAACACCTTTCATTTGTTTCAAGCAATAAGGCACTTACACATTTAAAATTCCTATTATACGAAACCCGCTGAATACTGGAATTCAAGTGTTGATTACACGGGTATTGCCTAACTCCAGGTTTTATATCTTCTTAGTCATCAGATAAATGTATTACAGAAAGTTCTAATCACTGATGCAACTGCTTTGTACATGGCCCAAAGGTGGAGTTAGAAACTGCTTCCTTAATGAACCCAGTGTTTTGACCAGCACTCTAGTTGTGCCAGAAGCCCGTACACTAAAAAAAGATGTGATCTGTCATCTCGCTACCCTCGCCTCCTGCCCGTCAAATTAACCCTATTTTAAAGGGAACTCTTTGCCTTAGAATCTATAAAAGAAAAAAAAAGATGGAGGCAGAGGAAGATTTCTCATTAAATTGTCAAGGAATTAAGTTAAAGTTCAGCTTGAACAGCCTCCTCAGAAATCACATTTTCTTTTTTTTCAGCACCTATTATTCTCATCTCTACCGTAATCACAGGAATTAACAGATACCTTAAAAAGTTATTTGGACTCAGATGGTTAATCATTCAAAGACGACTGTGCTGTTCCATTACATTTTTAACGATCCAAAATTAGAAGCACTGAAGGAAAAAAACCAAAAAGATTTTGGCATTTTGCACTTAAGTAATTTAAGTACAACAGAACGAATCTTTAGCTGGTACAGCTCAGCAAAGCACTACTGAAATGACAGCTTAGGAAATCGCATTTTCCAGGCTCAATTTCAGCCAGTTTCACAAGTCAGTTTCAAAGGATGAAATTGGGAAGGAAAAGGAGAAGATTGGAAATAAAGTGGGTAACAAATGGAAATTCAGTGGATAACAAATGGAAATTCAGTGGATAACAAATGGAAATACAGTAAACATGTTATTATGAGATAGTAAACACAGTGAAATGTAAATCTAGCCCCATCCTTGCAATTTCTGGACATGAAGCAGCAGAATGTAAAATATGAAGGACTCTTAAGAGTCCATTTTTTATGCAAAAAGTTAGTCCACGACTAAAGACTTAACCTATCTGCTTACCCAGAGCTTGCTTAAGGCATGATTACGTTTGACTGCATCAGCACTTCTCAAGGACAGGTTTAAAGTATCTGAACAAGCTTGTTTGGATTCTGGAAGCAGATTTTCCTTCTAAAAACGAGGTAAACGTGGCATTGTATCAGTAACATCATGCTCAGCGACAGAAGGTTAAAATTTCAACGATCCTGTTTTCAGTCTGGAGAGTTTTCAACAAGATGAACGTTGAATGGGTTCAGCATGCAACCGTGTTTAAGCAGCTATGTGCAAAATCCATGTTTATAGTAAGAATATCAAATATTTTTACACGATAAATTTCTCCTTTTCTGACTTTGATTCATCCAAACCACTTCGGATTAATTTGATAAGCCAAATTTCTTTTGCAGAATATGCATTTTTATTAAACAAACTGCTATTATACCTATTTTTCTTAAAGATATATTTAGAAATAAATACATTTCTAAGCACACTCCCAGCTGTTTACTTTTTACTGGGGAGTAAATAAAACTTACTACACATTTTTACCTTTGAAATTAGAGCATGCTTTCTAAGATCATTTTTCATTTACCCTACCTGACAGTATTTCACTGTCAGGCTAAAAGGAGCTTCAGTGATTAAGTGCTTAGTACGAGCACTTCAGTCCTTGCTGGAGAGAACGTATAGATTGTGAGACCTTATGCACAGAAACCTAAGGAAGAATCTGCCAGAAAACGACAGTTCTGTGTGAATGCAACAAGCTTAATTTGTTAATTTAAGAAAAAAAGCTTGGGGGTATTATAGCTTGAGCAGTACTTAAGTGAAAACACTGCTAGTGTTGCAGTTGAATCAAGGCTCAGCTGGTTTTTCATGTAGCAGTAGCGAGACAAGCAACCATACGTAGCAGCAACCTAACTTTTTAGACTTGAAAAAGAGAGCACCCAACGTTTATGTGGCAATCCAAAAAAATACTCAACAGCTGTAATTCCAATTCCTATGCTGTGCTATTATTTGTTACACTGAAGAAAGCAGAATTTTAATTTAATAAATTTAGGATTTATTAAACACTGTCTATGGATGCTGTTTCTAACTTTATTAGTGACTGAAAGCATTAAGAAGGTCTTGTTATTATATTAAAAGCTGGCATTCCTTCCCCTGACGGTGTGCTTTAAAAAGAAAGTCATTTGGAAATCCTTCCCGACTGCCTGCCCTCTGCTGCACTTAGGAAGCATGACTCTGTGAGCAAGAGGCCTGGCTCCACAGTAATCCTGCACTTCAGAAGAGAACCAGATAGCACAATGGCTATCGACACGCTTGCAGGTATTTTTAATCCAAGTATTTGCTACCAAATTCCATACTGGCAAAAAAAAAAAAAAAAAAAAGTGTATGACTTTTGTGGTTTAAGGGGGCTGATGGCAGGAATGGAGCTGACCCGCTGCAACTCTAAAGAGCAAAATTAAAAGAAAAGAAACTAAGAAATTATCTCTAATAGTTCCCTCAGGTAGGATTATTTCCATCAGCAAAATCAGAGCTCTGTTACAGACTATAAAAATAACAGTAATCCACAGCTCTTATCCACAGCTTGGACCTAGACAGTTATCATACCGAGAATATGAATGATTCAAGGCTTGCTTGAGGAAAAAAAAAAACCCAAACACAAGCAAATTAAAAAAAATAAATCAGGAAAACTATTTGGCCATTGAAAATTCAAGAATTTCTCAGATCTAACTGGCAAGAGAAAGCATTTGATCACTGGAACATTTGTATCCTCTGACAGAATTACTGCCCTACCCTAAACATCATTTAACATCTATCACACTAGCTAGGGCAGTCTTTGGAAGAGCCCAAAGCCCCTTGGCTAAAAAGAATACCTGATGGTGATCCAAAACACCTTCTAATTAAATTGGCAATAACCTCTGCAGATTAACGTTTTTAATAAAGTAAAGCTTCACGTTGATCAAACTTTCGGAACCAGAAGATGTAAAGGAAAAAAAATCCCTAACATACCAGGAAGGGTTATGAAGTCAGCATTAGTAACAAAGCCAAACACAAAATCCTCCTTGACTTACACATTACCATTGCCCCGAAGGAAGGAAACAGATCGTGCAAAGCACGCTGTATTTTAATGACATCTGAATATGCTGTTTATTACACACGTTGAAAATTGAAAATTAAACTTTTTGTACAGAGCTGCACTTCTGCCTCTCGCTTGTATTCCTGCTCAGCTTCTTAATTTCACAGGCTAATAGGCTGACACAAGGAAAAGTACAATTACTTTCCAGTCACAAGGTCCTGGATAAGCTCTGCAGACATAACCTAGCTATGCTCCGAGATGCCGCAGCAGTCAGAATCATCCTGCCACTGACATGGTTCAGCAGCCCTGAAACTTGACCTAATTAATGAAACACAACTAATTATTCTTAGTGGAGAAAGGGAAATAAGCCCCTCTGGACTGGCTCGTCCATCCAGCCCAGAAGAGCAGGAGCAGGACTGGGCACACAGCACGGTGCTGCCAGGAGGGTGCCAGCTCCGACTGCACGCCTGTGAGGAGGCCTGAGCCCGTGGGCAAATCCGTTTCCAGGCAAGCTTAAAATAGAAGGCTAGTGTAGAATGGAAGCATTTCCTAGTGTAGAATGGAAGCATTTCCTAGTGTAGAATGGAAGCATTTCCTAGTCTGAATACAGATACTGGTGAGCAACAACTTGGAACGAGGATAAATAATCTTAAATGCGGTGAAAGCAAACCCAATGATCAGTGATGCTCAGAGTACAGTAGTGTGAAATCTGCCTTAGCAGGTTAATTCAGCTGCCTGATGAAGTTTTCTGCTAATAAAGATGGAGTAGAACAATCTGTTGGTTTAGTTAAAAAAAAAACCAAACCAACTAAACAAAACATTTTACATAATAAAACCACCCTTGAATTTTGTTACAACCAAGTTCATTCCGCTTCTTTCAAACTGATAAATGAATGTCTGCAAAACAAATGACATGATTTGAATGCATGAGATTTCCCGTGATATGAACTGTTTAAAAGGGAGTATTTTATTGAATCAAATTTTGTACTAAAATACTTGTATTTCAGCTGGTTATGTTACACATTGATGAAAAATTGTACCTATGTACTATTCAAGTAGGAGTATTTTTATATGGATGGAGAAAGGCTTCCGTGTGCCTACTCTGCCTGGCTCTTGGAATTGTAGAACAGGAAAAAGAAAAGTAAAAGCAAATATTCTTCTTCCCCCCCCAAAAGAGAAAGCAAGATCAGACTTTCTCATCTTTACCAGGTTAAAGATGCCTCATTTTGCTACGCGTAGAAAATGAAGAACGATTTCCCTTTGATTTCTTCTGTCCCAGTAACATCAAACTGGCTTAGATGATAACGTAGGAGTTGAGATGCGTTCCTTTCCTCCACCCACCACGACACGCTTTCTGAATGTAAATGCAGACCTATTATCTTCCCTTTTTATGCTCTTTATTCTACCATCTTCATTTCAGATCTTACTAAACTCCCATCAGAAACTGAAAATGGCAAACATGGCAGAGTGAAAACAGCTACAGAGACCGTAAGAAGATCACACGTATTTATGAAGAACCAGGAAAAGAAAGGAAATTAATCCACTGTATAAGTTAATTACAGATAAATCTCAAATACTAAAATACTCTCAAGTGGAACAGTTTGACACCATATTACAGACTACATTGCAAACCCAAAGCTATCTATATATAACTCACACTCTGAGGTCTGAAGGTTTTTTTTTCTAAATAATACAAAAATATCTTCATTATTTGACATTTAAAGAAAGGAATAAAAATCCCTGAGTAAGCCAAAGACAACTAATATGTATAGCTTCAGAAAACACACTCAAAAACAAGACTGATTTTAAGGCAGCTTCCAACCTCAGACAGAACACAAACAGAAAACTGATGTGTCACGGAAGAAGAAATCGAATTAATGGGTAGATTTGCATTGACAATAGGCTTTAAACTTATAAATGTCATTGCTTCCCCACTTAATCTGTAAATCTTAGACAGGTACTATTGCTACCATTAGGACAACAGCATCAATATGCCCTTAAATTCAAATGAAAACATTAACTCCACGTTGACTACTACGGTGCGCTCGTACACGCTGTTTCAACGGGAAAAAACAAACCCCGAGAAAACAAAAGCGGCTGACAGAAAACAAGCACACTAGCCAACTATAGTAAGCTGATATTTGTGTTTCTAGCTAAATAAAATTCATCAGTTTCTTCCACTGAGGCTTTGAAGTCAAAGCGAGTATTTTGCAACAGTATTATGCTGGGGGAGGGGGGGGGGAGGGAGGGGCAGAATACGATTTACTTTAAAATTACAACTAGATTCAGATTTAATAATATTCAAAGGAAGTGGTGCAAAAGTACATCCTCAAATGATACGCTGTTTGTAGGCCTAAATGTCTTAAAGTCTGTAGACTTTAAGACATTGTCCATCTCCCCACTCCCCGTATATAGACTCAAACACACTCTCTGACAAAAAAAAGCACCCCTTACCTCCACAGTACAAATGCAATCTTTTCAGATCAGCTTGTAGAGCATAAAGTAGATATTTCTTATTCCATTCCTTTATTCTTTCAGTGTTCTGCTTACACAAATGTATTCTATTTTTTTTTTTATTATTTTAACTTCTATTTGTCTGATAAATTTGGATTAGAACTAAAAGTGGAAAAAATTCTCAGAAGCAGATTTCTAATGCTGATTTACATTGGTCTCGTGGCGATGTGCTGGGGAAGAGGCCTGGTAGCAAACAGGGGCACTCTGAAATTAGGAAAAAATAATGAGCAAGGATAAATACTCTCTTCAGATCTCTTAACACGCCAAAGAGAAACACTGGAAGCGGAGAATAAAGATGAAATGGTCTCCTAAGAATTTATGACCTCTCCCCTTACCCCAAATTCACAGATTTTCCTCATGAGACATCCGTGGATGCTCCAAGACTTACGTAGCTTACTTAAATAAACAAAATGTGCTATTTAGGTCATAAAATTTCATCGTCAGTCTTTACACAACTGATGTGTGGCATGTGTATCATATGCCACATCAGAACAGAAGAGCAGCTTTCCAGCTTCCCTGCAAACCCACTTCGGGGATATCTTGGGATAGAACTGGACACTGACACTTCTTGTTACCTAAAGCCTTAAATTTTTTTCTATACTGGGAGAGTTTCAAAATGCTCTACTCTTCTAATAAATCTGTCACACTCCCCCAATCAATATTAATAGACTGTCAGAAATCAAATACTGAAGTGAAACCAATCAGCGTATTTGTATCACGGAGCTTCAACACTTCAGGACATTTCCCCCTGCAGCTCGGCGGTGGCAATCTACGCTCTTGCCCATTAGCAGGAGGACTCAGAAGATAACCAGCTGTCGTGCTCTGGCATGTGACAGGATTTCGGTATGCTGAACAGAATGCTGTGTGATAGAAGTTATTTACAGAAGTCGTTTTTAATACCAAAAGTAGTATGCTCAGTATACAGTAAGAGTGCAAAGACTTCTAAGCATTTTCCCCTTAAAGGCCAACACTGAAGTTAAATGGAGCACACGTTAGCAGTTAAATGCTTTCTTCACAGGCCAAATCGGTAGTAGTTGTGGCTACAATACAGACTTTGATTGTCTAGTTCAAAACCCCTCCGAAGTAATAATTAAAAAAAAAAAACCCAAACCAACAACCAACCAAAACAAAAAACAACAACAAAAACAAACAAACCCCAAAACATTTAAAAAGCAGCAGTCAGGGGGCCCATCTTGTTCAGAGTGCACCAGAGCAAAGAGGCTTTCTGGTCTGCAGTAGTGTTTTCGGCTGAGGGAAGATGGCAGGAGATTCCCCATTCTTCTTCCAGGGCGGTGGCTTTAATGCTGTTACCAGGTCTGTATTGCTCTGTTGCACAACGTGTGTATAGCCCTTGCAGGACCAGCTCAGTTCAGGTGAGTAAGGTCCATCCTTACCAGGGCATACCTGTCCGTGACCTTTTCCTCTGCTTTTTACAAAGGCAATAGATAGGAAACACAAATAAACCTGCCAAAAGAAAACAAGGAAGAAGAAAATCATAGTTAAATGCGATCCCCTGCGTGCATCATGTTCTCTCAATGTACACGGAGCATTCAGACGCAGCCTTCCATGTCTCGAGGGGACTCGGACAAGGCGTTTGGAGAAGCAGAAGAAATACCAGCCTGCAACTGTCTCCCCAGTAACGAGTTAAGCTACACTTTCCATTTACCAGATTCCCGCTTACCCTACTCCCGTATGTGACCAGTTAACTCCTGAACTGTACTGGTTTGTACAAGATGAAGACTTAACGCTTTTAAAAGCACTTTGGCAATCCTTAGATCTAACTCCAAGGATGATTTAACTAGTTTTCAACCACTTTTACAGGCAACAGAGGCAGCAGGTTGTAACTGTAGTCTGTTCTTTCTTTGTTTTGATTGTTTTTAATATTTTTACAAACATTCTTATCTATTGTGAAGTAATGCTAAGGGTTTATCCTTGCCTCAGCATGGAACTAGTTAAAGTTTTATGAGAGAAAGGAAGCTGCAAAAGGAAAAATAATTAATTAAATCAGATTTATTCCAGTGAAAAATAGTTTGTTGTAATAGGTACACTCTTTCAAACCCAAATGGGAAACATCTCCCCCTTTCTCTTGTCACCAACTGACTGAAATGATGAAAGATTTGCTTTCCAGACACCACTAAATATAACAAAAGACTACGACCGTCACCAGGGATCTTGCTTTGCTCAATAGCCTTGTAAATGGTGTAAAATGGTATTCAGCTACGATACTGAGATTACTTTAACAGTTGCACTTTCCTGTAAATAATCAATGCTTTTGGAACTGCTCATACTGCTTTTCTGTATTGCATCTTATCTGGCCATACCTCGGATGGGACTTGAATGGCACGCTGGCTATTGCTACAGTTATGGTTATTCTATTACTGCAAAGCCATCTTAATGTTTAATATAAAAGCAGAGAGTGTATTTTTTTCCCAGCATACATTATACCAGATTGCTAAGCAAACTAAGTTTTTACTGGCATTAAGAAGTCTTTACACCCTGTAAAGATGCCATAAAAATGCCACTAAAAAAGTAAAATGTTTAAGATAGATGTCTATATATGTATAGGTATCTATCTTCAGTGAATCCAACTCAAAATATTGATACAGGAAAAAGATCAAAGTTTTCTTAGTCTAAATACTGAAATGAATAGCAACATTCCTCATTTGGCTGGAGGTAGCCTAGAAAAGCTGCCACTGTATTTTGGTTATGTGCTGATCAGCTATGTACAGTATCAAAATAAAGGTCCAACATCTCAACGTGCCTCGGGGCTGGCATTCACTACAATTTTTCAATGAAGTAGTTTGGTGTAGAGTTGAGGCGCAGCGCGATCCCCAGTTGACATAGGGAGCTGATAAAAAGCCTGGAGAGGGCCTGGTTACAAAGGCCTGCAGTGAAAGGACGAGGGGCAATGGGTTTAAA
>JAAGNO010021426.1:715-20406 GCA_033439905.1 Ceryle rudis | reverse complement strand
CCAGCCTGTTTTGTAATACATATGCTACCCATAGCTTTATTGGCTTTTCTGTGGTAAAAACGTGGATTTTTTGTGTCACTTGGATGGGGAACTCCCCATGTACCTGAGAAATGTGTCCATTTCAGGTGACTAATGGGAGAGTAGTCACAGTGGGTGAACTTAAGAAGAAAATCTTATGCCTTGCTCATCTGCACTTCTCTCTTGACCAGCTCTTTCATTTCCACCTGTTAGAGTCTAAGAGTCTTTATTCAGATATGAATATTTTGCAGACAGTGTGGAAGCACTCCTGAAAGTTAAGCAGGGAAATTCTGGGCAGATGCCTACGTACACACCTTTGTGTGTCTAGATTGCAATCCCTCTACCTCAGGAAGATTATAGCACGTACGGATAAGGTTGTGCATTACCTTTATTCTGGAGGGGAGAACCTATGACGTGAACTGCCTTCAGGAAGCTAGCTCACCTCAGCTCCATAAGAACTGAGATCTAATGGTTTACCCAGATAACAAAGGCAAACTGGAACCTTGAAGTAGCCCTTGATTGTCCTAACTTTTTATATCTTCATCCTGAGAATATCCGTCTGGACATATAATAAGTGACAAGCAAGGTCCATTTTCCTAATAGCACTGAGAAATGCAATTAGGAGGAGTTATGTCAGGCATTTTCTGTGATAATGACTCTTTTTTTTCTTCCAAGCTTTCTTTTTCCCTGAAAAGCTCAGACAAAGTCAATGTGAGCAGTTGATGTGAATCATTAAAACTTAACATTATTCTCCATGCACTGTCTCATGCTTCAAGAACTGTTATTTCTTCATTAGTGTTTTGTATTTGATGAAGTCAGTTAACACCTATGCTTAGCAGATGTAAAATTTTCAAAAGCTGTGTATATTTTATAGTGAGTAAGAAACAATAAAAAAAAAAGACACAGACTGCGATGCTCCAGTACATCCAGGCATCTCTGATATAGAAATACTGACTCATACTGAGGGCTAAAGGCTCATCAAACAACCAAGAGCAGAGCTGTATTTAACCATCTACTGAATTTAACCCCTAAATGCAGGCACATTTCCCTGCAACGCACTTTTGTAGGTTCTGGTTTTGGTTTTCAGGCAGTAAAAGTTGGGACAAAGACTCCCTGGCATTTTCCACACATCCATGACAATGTAGGATTCACATTCCCTATGTCATGTCACCTTGAGTGCCAGGATCCACAAGCCTGGAGCTGTCCCAGTCTCTTTCAAGGATGAGATAGAAGATTTCTGTCCTTGTGCACTGTAGCTTTAGTTTTGCATCACAGCTTCTTATTACTGAAAATAGAAGACTATTATAGAAGAATATTATCCCGACTAAAAAGTTTGTGGGGTTTTTCTTCAGTTAGAAATCTGGCCTGTCAAAGTTACAGAACTCTCAGTTTAGACCATTTAACAAAAGTGCTAGTGGCAGTATCATTAATTAAGGTAGCAGATAATTTATAGCTAAAAGGAAAGCTTTTATTTTATTTCCTGGCTTTTTATTTTTTATCCTATATTTTTGTGTGATTACTAAGGTTTTTTTGGTTGGTTGGTTTTTTGTTTGTTTGTTGTTGTTTGTTTGTTTGTTTTTTTTTTTTCTGAAACAAAATGCACTAAACCCACTAGCAGTCATTCTTTTGTCTAGTTAGAGGAATTCCATCCTTAGCTTGCACCAAAAGTTTTAATTTATATTGACAGTAAATTTAGCCCATTGTTCTTTGAGAAAGGAAGCCAAAATACTCATGGTTAGAGACGTGGCCATTAGAAACTTGATCTTGAAGAGATTTGAATAGATTAAATTTTGAAGGCTAGGATTGGAATGTAAAGTGAGAAGTATATTAAAATAGAGATATAAAAGAAAATATATATTTAAGAAATAATAATTATGATATTGCAAACCTAACCTTTTTTAAGAGATGGGAGATACAAGTTCAACAGTAGCTTGTGGTTGAATTTCGTAACTGTCACAAGGGACTCCAGAATACATATAGTCCAGAATAAAGTGATCTAATAGCAGCTAGATATGCATGTGTTAATCCTTACTGAAGACAATACAGCTATTTAAGTGAAGTAATAGATTTTAGCCTATTACCTATTATACTAAAGAACCAAATTCTTCCCAAAGAGATGCTTCCAATTTGATTCAATATATGTATGGTAGAAGAAAAATCTATTTAGGATTTTTAGTGTCGTACAGGGAACACAAAAGCTTAAGAAAGAAGGTATCCCATCTGTAACTGTAGCTAGCTGTTACACTTCACATTTTTTCTTCTAAATTCTTTCCTTCCTCTATTTTGAAACAATTTCTGCTGGCTGTTCTTATCAGTCCTTTCAAGATCTTATTCCATTTACTAACTCTCCCCTGAGCAAAGGAAAATCCTCTTTTGTTTTTCTGATGATCAAGTCTTTTAAATTGAGCTTGTAAGCACGTCTCATTCATTTTGCACAATCTATCCACTGGAAAGCTTGAAGGTGAACAGTCCTTCTCCCAGTGGAAAGTATTTACAAATAGGGAAGCTGTAGTCTTTCTTTTTCTAAGCTAGCAGAACTAAAAAGAAATCTCATCAATCTGTATGAGGCTTGTGGCCAGAGTATCAGCACTATAGCATGAAATTTTGACTTAAATCTGTCTTACCCACATGCAAATCATGAGGCTCTGACAACAGACAACAGCACTGTCTCCTTGCCAAAATACAGGAGCTTCCTACATGAGATAATGCTGGCTCAGGTATCATTACTTCATATGGTGATTCTCTGCTGAGTGTCTGTTTTAATCTATAACGGATCCTCTTGCAGATCATTAGATGCCTTATGACCTCTGAGTAAACTATTTCTCATTCAGGGCTTGAATTAACAGATATCAGTCATGAGCTTAGATTAAGGCTTGTATGATTAAGATGGGGGTTAACATTAGTTGTTGACCTATCTATGTTATAGGATATGCCTGTGTATGGACGTCACTGTTTGAAGCTGCATCTGCAAGTTGAAAGGCCAGGGATTCCTCACAGGCAACTCAATACATCTGCATCCAGCCTCCTGGTATTTGATGACAATTTGGTGATAAGTCTGTCAAATGCTGGAGATAGTTTTAAAAGATGTGCATAACACTGTTTTTCAAAAGCTTTAAGGGGTAGTCAGTCTCTTTATTATTTCCTCCTTAAGACATCCTTGTTTCACATGGAGGAAGACTTACCTTTGCCTTGTGTCAATAGAAGAGGAAGAAAGGAGGTGGAAGAAAGGAAGAGAAACTCAGATGTAGGTTAGCTTGACTTCTCTCTCTTGGGATAGAAATCTGTAACTGTAACTGTTTCTTTGCTTCCCAGGGTTAAAGCAGATTGAGTATTGAATCCTCCACATAGACCTCCACACACCTGCTGAGGATGGAGCCAGTGACCCTGGTAATGGAGCCCCAAAACCCCAGAGAGAATACTTGACTTTTTTTTTTTCCCCAAACATGCAGGCCTGTTCAAGGAGTAAATCCATTCTGATAAATGGAGCATGGAGAGCATGCAGGTTAGACCGCTTTTCCTGATGTCTCCATTTGGTGTTGAAGTGGTTAACAGTGTTATCATTTACTCTAGCAGAGCCTGGTTTCATATGAATAGAAGTAGTCTGTGCCTTCTCAGTGCCTGTTTCAGGCTGTTCCTCATCCTGCACAAGGCAGCACTGTATGCTGTTCAGACCCTGAAGCTTCCACTGCCTGCAGGGCTTGACTTTTTTAACCTCTTTTTGGTAAATAAAAGGAAAGTAATAAAGTCACTATTAACTCTTTGAGGTCTGATGACTTAGCTTGGAATACCTTCTTCCTCTTGGAG
Organism: Ceryle rudis; assembly: GCA_033439905.1. Classification (NCBI taxonomy): domain Eukaryota; kingdom Metazoa; phylum Chordata; class Aves; order Coraciiformes; family Cerylidae; genus Ceryle; species Ceryle rudis. The sequence continues at coordinate 16,584 of JAAGNO010021426.1, read as the reverse complement.
TATCACTGCAGCATAAATCAGAATTTACAAATATTTCCACACCTCATGAGTACACTTAGAAGCAACTATAGATATTTGAACACTGCAAATCATATAAAGGAATGTAAAACTGTGGATTTACATTAAATCTGCCAGAAGGTATTCAGACAAGTGAAAATATACCCAAAATCTACCTCTTTCCGCTTTTAATGCACCAGTCCCAAATTACAGATTAATATTTGTTTTACTGTCAATCAAAATATTACTGCTTAATAATTCTTAAAATGTCTTATTCTTCCATTCTGTTTGTTTTATTTCCCTTTGTCATTTTCTTTAATTCTGTTATCCACATCTATTTTTCTTGTCAGCTGGAGAATTTTAATTGCTTGTGCTGTCATGTCTACACCTGAGAGTTATCCCTATTTAATGAGAGCTTAAGGTCAGTGGGTAAAAGGTGAGTTAGAGAAGCCAATAAGCACTTCCAGCTCACTGCATTATCATGTACATATGTGGTTTGGGTCTTAACTGAAAAAAGTCAACATAAAAGCCAAAAAATAAAGCAAGCCTGCCAGTAAATCCAAAGCTATCAGGATCTGGAGGTTGGTAAGATGAGACTTACCGTGGACTTCACTCCTGTTCTGCAGCCAGCTGCAGAAGTCTGCCTCGGGATGCACCTGTCAAAAACACAGATGGGAGAACCTTGGAACTAATCTTGAACACAGTGAAAATTATAATATGAGGTATTTTAAATGCAGTATTCTGTGTTCAACAGAGTACCATTTGAAACACCAAAATCAGTTTCATCAGAGCATACCTGACCTGATCTACCTGCAAATCGCAGGCTGTCTGTCAAGCTTTTGGCCATGCTGCAGGAAAAAACTATTCTGTTGATTTTGGCATCTAAACCAAGTACTAGTGTCAGCCTAAAAGTATTAAAAGATGAGATTCCTTATGGGCAAAAGTAATTCTACCGTGACACATTCCTAACAACGACTAGTTCAGGAAGGACATTATGATGTAAGATTTATGTTTGCCTCTAGAGAAAGGTTCCGTGTTCAAATTAAGAAGAAAGATGAGTTTGAGGTAAGGTTTGAACTTTTTTTGTATATGCTATAATACATATACTTACTAATTTAATATATGTTATATAGGAAACAGGAATGTCTCTTGTTTTACATTAGAGCTAGATATTCAGTGACATAAAAATGTAAGAAGAGAAAGGCAATCAACTAGGCAAACTCTTGCATAATGAGCCCCCACAACTTCATCCGGTTACTCCAGTGCAGAAGTCCTAGTTCAGTTTTGGATACCAGAAGCAGATCTAATTGTTCTGTCAAGGTGGAAACTCCTGCACTTGCATTTGCTTCTAGTGATAATTATGATCATTAAGAAAATAGCAACCCCATAACCTCATCAATCCTTTCATAATTTTGATAGGACGTGTCCAAATAAACCTAGTTATGTAAATGGAGTTGGCTCAGGTTACACTGGAATAACTGGACACAGAATTGTATCTTTTTCGTACCCAATTTCTGAAGCTGAACAGTTTTCTAACCTGAGGATCCATAAGCTCATTACTGGGTATTTACATCTGGGTTTTGATGACAATGCAAGATAATTACCAGTAGTTCCTTCCTGAGCTGAAGCTCTGTTAGTGTTTCCTCCTCCTCCCACATAATCAATCCTCTTACAAAAGCATTAGAACAGTTCTGTGCATGTTGCATCATTTAGCATGTGTCTCTTATGTGATCTTAGGATGGCACATCATTATCATTTAGGCAAAGTATTCCTTCTGACTTTAAAGCTATCAACTATCGATAGCCCTGGTTGTTTTCTTTACCCATTTATTTTTAAGATAAGTTCAACAGTAACTTTTCTTCAGTCTGCTATAGGAGATTGTTTGATGAAAAGGAACCTCTGGAAAATAGCATTAAAGTTTGAGCTGTCAATAAGCAAGTTAATATAAATTCATCAGGAGCATTTACTCTTTTTAGAACATTACATAATCTGTAGTCTGCTCTCCCAATGATAAAATTTACTAAATTTCAGGTATTATTTATGCTACTAATAGGGCTTAGAATCAGAGGCTGATCTCAGTTGTATGGGTGTATGCTGTAGGGATATTTCTCCAGGATTGTTCTGATTTTAAAGAACCTTAATGTACTGAAAGAGCAGCACCAAAAACCCTTTGCAGAGTATCTAGGAGGCTGCAACCACACCTCTACATCGAGATCAGTTCTCCTTGAGGTATCTGGGTATCTGGTAAAGCCCCTGCTGCATCCACTGCCAGTACTGACTGTTGCCCTGCACTGCTTTTCCAGGCAGCACAGGTTTGCAGCTCCTGCTGATGGCAATGCTGCATGTGGACACAGTAGAACACTTCTGTCAGAATCAGAAATACTGTATTGCTATGGTGAGAATACACTAAACTACAGCAAGGGAAAAGAAAGTAGTTTGTCCCTTTCAATATGCATCACCATTAGGGTTCTCTGTTTAGGACAAAGTCCAGCCCCACAACACATGGAGGTTTATTTTGTGGGAAAGAAAGAGAACACTTCTAACTGAACAAGCTGAGTAATTCTGCAGTTGCTACACTTCAGATATGCTAGGGCCTTGGTGGAAATAGGCACTCAATCTTCTTTGTCTTCGACTCCTCTAATCTCCTTAGGCTATACTGATTTATACAGGAGATCTGTACAGAGAAGCAGGTGCCTTGTCATAGTGACCAAGGGCAGCCATAGCAAAATTGAATACATTTTCCATCAAGGAGATCCCAGGTCTCAGAGGAGGAAAAACTGGTGCAGGTGGTCAGGAGTAAGATCGGTGCAGTGGTTTTCAGGCAACCTTCATTTGCATCTTAAAGCCATCATCTTCCTGAGCGCCAAGGAAGAGCAGAGCTGGCAGCCTGCTCAGCCCCATAGCAATAGGCATGGTACAGGTTGGGAATCAGGAGTGCTGGGTGAGCTGGTGAGGGACGTTTCACACATTGCCTCCATCTCTGGAACACTTGGCTGTAGTCAGTGCTGTTTGTTTCTCACTTTTAAGAGTGCTAAAAGTTTCTCTCTCCTCCCTATGGGGGGGTGACCAAATGAAATTTAAGTGTTTTACTGCTGAAGCACTAACATGTTTTGGTTGCCATTTGTCGTGTTCATTGTTACAAAGAATGATCTTTTTGTTAACCTAATCTAAATGATCACTTGAAGGCTGCAAAACTATATGTCATTTTTAAGCTACTGTATCATGATGGCCTTAGGGAAATTCTACAGATGCCTTGCCACAATCCATTTCTTATCCATGATGAGCTGCCAGGCTAGTTGCTTGGATTCATTTGCCACAGCTGTTTACCCCTTTGACCTTAAAGCTGCAAAGGTATGGTGCTAATGAAATACAAAGGAGGCTGCCTTTTAAATTACTGATTATAAAAACTATTTTCTACAGTAAAAAGGAACAGAAGACAATATTCTTCCAGCTGAATGGAAATACTTGGGCGAGTATGTGTCTTCATCTTTTAATAATTTTTGTCTTTCTTTCCTTTTTCTGTTAACCTGTAGACATAGATAAATGAGCAACACAATATTAATGTGCTTATTAGTCTGGAATAATTTCAGACAGACTAATATCTCCCTGACAGAAAATTGTCAGCTCAGGTCTATCATGGCATCAGTCATTGCAAGCTATTAAATTTCTGCAGCAAAGCTACTAGATAGATACCTAGTTTTATTTATTTCTGCAGTTCAAACATACTGCATTTCCACTTTGACCATAGTTGCTCCTATCTGTGCATACTTATTTGAAGTTATTTATAGGTGATACTGTCCTCAGCTAACAACTCAGCATGCAAGAGCTGATGAATATTAAATTATAATTTGTCTAAAAACCAAAGGCAACAAATCTAGGTCAAAGATATTGCCTTGGACAAAGTCCACACAGGTTCTTTTGCATCACTAAATATTGCAGCTCCTGCCTTTCTGGTTGAAAACATCTGTAATGATCAGGCAGGTGCCTTTTATGCAAGGGGCATATCATTTAAAAGCATCTCAGGAGGTAATTGTGCAGATCCTGGACAATGGGTTTGCTGAGAAAAACTAAATATTACCCCACAATTATCTGTTAATCTAATGACTGATCTTTGAGCTGTGGGTTTGTATTTGATGCTTGTCCTTTTTTGAGGAAGAGACTTGCCTCTAAACGTTAGGTCACTGATCTAAATAGGGGAATTTGAGTAGCTTCTCACATTCTCACTTGCTGAAGCTGTTAATTGGTTTAAAAATCATTTCACTTTTATATCTGTTTTGCTGCATAACTGCTAGTTTCCTGGTAATTCATGCTGTACTTGGACCACTCTATGGTCTCTCGTCTGCAGTGAATTAAATCCCTCCTAATACAGGCTAATTTTCTTCTGGGATCACAGAGAGAATGGCTGAAGCCAGCCTTCTGCAGGAGGTGCTAGCTTTGAACAGTAAGAATGTGGGCATATCCACAGCAAGTGGCTTAGGAATCAAGGTTCATTCCTTCCTATTCTACAATGTAGGCACACCCAATGAACATAAAGCGGATATTTTCTTAACCTGATGGCAAGGTTATTAATCTGAAAAATAAAAAAAAAAGAGGTTGAGGTTTTTTATCAGACGGCATTGATCAAGCAGGAGAGCTGCAGCAAGACAGACTGCCCACTGCCTGCCATTCTCGCCCTCTCTTACAAAAAGCACTTGGTAGATATGGGGTTTGCATTCATTTAAATGGAGAATAAACCTTCATCCATGCAATGGAGTCCTCTGTTGGAAGAGATTATCTTTGCCACACATAGGCATTCTGAAAAATTAATGCCTTAGTGAGGAATTATTTCTGTTCCTTGGCATCCTCCAAAGGTGTAGCAATATGTCCATGCCTTCTTATGGATTTTAAACTTGATTGCATGCCTTCAGCAGTAATTCACAATACAATTATCTCTTTATTTTGGATTGATAGTGTGATTAGGACAGGGAAAACCAGACAAAAAAGATAATAAAAGTATTGTATAGTATTTTTTACCACTGTGGTGAGGTTATTATGGTATGAAGCATTACTACAGCATTGAATAGTTCCCTCTTTGCTGAAAGGTGGGGAGAGGCTATAATTTTCTTTTGCTTGAATTATGTGTTGCTGCCTAGTGAAATATGCAGTAGCAAGGTCCTGCAGGTCACTACTGTGACTTAGACAATGAAAATAAAAGAACTGCAGCTCTTAAAAATATTGTCCTGGTTTGAGTGAAAACAGAACTAATTCTGTTCAGTGATTTTACTTTTCAGCTCAGTCCTTCTAACTAACTGCAATGTCTGAAGTTAGAAACATGTTTTCCCAGGGAGTGTCTGCTGCTGGCAGTGATAACACCCCATGGTTAGAGTTACTGCCAAGGGTTGGTGTGCAGAGCAAGGCCACTGCTGGATCTTGTGTGCCACACAGGGGGGTGCAGAAAGTGAAAGACCACACCTAGGGAGGAGCTGACAGGGCAGGTGACCCCCAACTGACCAAGGAGGGATTCCATCCCATATATGTCATATTAGGTATAAAGCAGAGGGATTTGAAGGGTCTATGGGGCTTTTACCCGGGCTCTTCTCCCCTCTTGGACTACTTCCTTGGAACATCCAAGGAGGACTCTGTCCATTCTGCCTTTGATCCCAATTGGTGTGTTCCTGAATCTGGTAGCAAAATCCAGCTCCTGAACACAGTTCCTGTCTGCTACAGGGCCCGGTCTGGGACCCTCAGTGCCTGCTCTACAACATCAGTGGTGACGGTGATGTAATTACCATCAGGGGGTTGAGTTCCATACTGGTTTTGTATATATTTGTATATGTTCTATATTATTATTATTATTATCATCATCATTCAAGCTGTTCTAGTTTCCTTTTCTAATCACTAAGTCTCTCTCCCTTATTCCTTTTCTCTTCCCCTTTGGGGAGGGAGGGGGGTTAACAGAGAGTGTCTGTTAGGTCTACAGGGCCGCCCTGATCCTAAACTGTGACAAATATCAATAAACGTTTTTAAGCATCAGTTTCAAGAGGAATATGTGTCATTTGAGGTGTCGTATTGTGTGTCACAGGATGGCACACGTTCCCAAGTGTTTCATTTTCATTCCTTGAAAAGACCTTGATTTCCAGTGGCTGCAAACAGCTTCAAGTGCTTATAAAAGAAATGTTTATATATACAGTTATAATAAATGTATATAATGATAATAGATTTTTATATTTATTGGGTATTTATTATGCATGTATTGCTGAAGTGGTCTAAACAAATGCAGCTTTCAGTTCAATTTCTTCTGCTTCACTTCCCTGACAGGAGTCCTAGCCCTATGCTGTACAAGCCACTTGTATTTATCTTACCATTTCCCTCTATTGAATTGCAAGAGAGGAGGCTGCCACTTAAAAATATCAGAAAGATCTGAGTTCTCTGACCCTAGAAAATAGCTCCATATTGATTAATGACCTTACAGATCACAACAGAATTGTAAATAGCTCTATGTAAGCAATGTTTCCAGGCTCTACAGGTCTCTGTGATTACATCTAATTGGTCTTCAGTCTTCTTGATGTTGATACTATAAGAGTGAAAGAGGTATAATTCATAGTACTTGATGGATATCTCATGAAACATAAGAAAATACTCAGAATCCTTTTGAAAGCCATACTAAAGGCACGGCAGGAGCTAAGAATTTGTCCAAATGTTTCACACAGCTTTCAGCATAAACCTTGTCGCTTTTTTGTTTTGTTTTGTTTTTCTTGATGTCACCTGTTCATGAAGTTTTCATGCTGGGACACAAATTTAGTCAAGATAAGTCTCTTTAAATTTGGCATCACATGTGCTAAGCTAGTGTGTATTTAACACCACACAGAGTGTTACAATCTGATGTTACACCTCAGCACAGATGTGGAAGATTCTTACACTACCTGATTTTTTAAAATGCTAGATATACATATATGGCTTATATATAGTTAGGCTATAACTAAATAGACAAATTCTGGTCAAGAGTTATGCTTGAAGAAGATTATGTGAAGGTGAAAACAGAGATCCTAATTTTCTGCGTGGTGCAGCGGAAATGGTGGGATGAAAAGAAGATGACTGAAGTAGGTAGCTGAACAATCCTCGTGTCTAAACAGGATCATATGTTTGCTCATACAGTCCCTCATTTAAGGTAGCCCTAGAAAGGAAGTGAAGATGGAGAAAACAGATTAGGGAATCTCCAAACATAGGGGCTTTGTGACCTAATGCATGAATAAAAGGCATAATGCTGGTAGTGATGAATACTCATGTGAATGAAGTGACAGGTTATTTCTACAACATGATACAATAGAAAAACACCAAGTATGGTGTCTAAAGAACTGACAAGCATGTAAGAGAGTCATGAATACAGCATTGGTCTACTGAATAGCTTCATCCCATTGTTATATATCACTTCATTGTTATTCTTGCTACTTGTCACCCAGTTTCAGTAAGGATATCTGAGACAAGCTGCACAACTGAATCTGTTGGAGTTCTTGAATGGTAGAAGAGAAAGACACCAGAGCTGTTGATACTGGGTAGTGGATAAAGCAGATGACCAGGAATAGCCAAGGACCCTGGAGTGACAGTCATGGCCACTGGGAGAGACAAGACAATGCAGAGGTAAAAAGAAACCAGTGGTAGAAATCACAGCTGTCCCTCTCTGACTGCAAAGTCCAGCTGAAGCTTATCCTGTGAGCAGAACATTTATTAGATCACCTAACCAGTGCAGATTCTCTAGTGTCTAATAAGATGAACTCACACCTGGCCTCTTTCTCAGCCACAATCAATAATATCACTCCCACATACAACTTCTTTTCATGGCTTTGTTGCTTTGTCAAATTTGATAGAAATTATTAAGTGGATTAAAGGATGGAATATTGGCGGTTGGGAGGACTGGTTATGTGGACAAGTACACATATTCAAGTACAGTCACATAGGTTTTGTTGCTTTCAAAACTTAGTTTACAAAGGCTATTTGATAAAAAGTAAACAAAGTCTTTCCTTGAAGTGTGAAGCATTCTGCTTTCTCCCAAGACAACTTTCCAGTGAAAGCCTTCTCTTTAAAAGGTCACAGCTAATGTCTGCCATAGAAATTGCTGAGGTCATCAAAGGTCTCTTCAAGCTGCAGACACTGTGAATGTTTTGGTTCTCTTAAACCAAATATATCATTTACTTACTATACTCTTTCTATGTCTGTGTAGATTTTCTGTAATTTATTAAATCTGTCTAGATGATATAAAAAAACCCCAACCCATAACTTCCTAAGTAGCCATAACAAAGAGAAGCAAAATACATATAAAAAATACATTAAATGGTAGAAATAGATGTTGCTTTACCCTTCAAATGGAAAATATCTCTTTGACTCTCACCTCAAGTTTTATCTACATGCTCACATTCCTTCTATACATCCACACTTGTGCATTGTATGACACAAAGTGGAAATCTGTAGATAAAAACTTGGACTTTTTACATAAAAGGTGGATTTCTTTGTCCTTTTTCTTGTACTGAAAATAACAAATGAATTTACAGAGATCAAATCAATCATATTTCTGTTAATGAGAAAAAAAAAGACTGAAGCAAACTATTTAAATGCATGTCTACAACTTTCTTTATTGTGCTTCCAATAATTTAATGTATTTACATTCTTTGGTGATGAAGCATCTTCTGCACTCATTTATCTTAGAAGATTGTTGTGGTTTAGGCCCAGCTGGTAACCAAGCACCATGCGGCTGCTCTCTCGCTCACTCCTCCCCCACGGTGGGATGGGGAGGAGAAAATATGACAAAAGGCTCCTGCATTGACACAAGGACAGGGAGGGATCACTCACCAATTATGGTGACAGAAAAAAAAGACTTGACTTTGGGAAATTAATCTAATTTATTACCAATCAAATCAGAGTAGGACAATGAGAAATAAACCCAAATCTTAAAAACACCTCCCCCCACTCATCCCTTCTTCCCAAGCTTAACTTCACTCTTGATTTTCTCTACCTTATCCCTCTGAGTATCACAGCGGAATGTGGAATAAGTTGTTGTGGTCAGTTCATCACATGTTGTCTCTGCCACTCCTTCCTCCTCAGGGGAGGAGTCCTCACACTCTTCCCCTTGCTCCAGTATGGGATGCCTCCTATGGGAGACAGTCCTCCATGAACTTCTCCAAAGTGAGTCCTTTCCATGGACTACAGTTCTTCATGAACTGCTCCAGTGTAGGTTTGCAATGGGGTCATAAGTCCTGTCAGCAAACCTATTCCAGCATGGGCTCCTCTCTCTCCATGAGTTCACAGGTCCTGCCAAGAGCCTTCTCCAGTGCAGAGACTTCCTATGGTATCACAGCCTCCTTCAGGTGCATCCATATGCTCTGGTGTTTGGTCGTCCATGAGCTACAGGCAGTTATCTGCTCCACTGTTAATCTCCAGTGCCTGCAGAGGGACCGCCTGCCTTGTTACAGTCTTTACTGCAGGCTGTGGAGAAATCTGTGCTTTGGTGCCTGAAACGCCTCCCTCCCTTCTTTGCTGACCTTGGTGTCTGCAGAGTTGTTTCTTTCACATATTCTCACTCACCATTCCTGCTGCAATTGCTCACATGCAACAACTTTTCCCCCTTCTTAAATATACTGTCTCAGAGGCACTACGACCATTTGTGGTTGACTCAGCCTTGGACAGCAGCAGGGCCATCTTGAAGCCAGTTGGCATTGGATCTATCAGATACAGGGAAAATTTCTTACAGCTCCTCACAGGAGCCACCCCCATAACCCCCCAGCTACCAAAACACCACCACAGAAACCAAATACAGACATCTATACTGAATTGTGCTATAGTGACCTATTTTGTGAAATAGACAGAGGACAAGTGCCTTTTAAATACATGTCTAACTAGAGGAGTAGGTAAAAATTTGTGAGATTTATTAGGTGTCATGCTCAATCCTTATTTGCAGGATAGCCCAGCAACACACCTCAGCAGTAAATGCTTCCTGTCCTGTAAACTAAAGCTGCAGCACATTCGCTTTCTATTTACAGCCTGTTTCAAACATTGCAGAGCTTGCATGTTCAATCCAAATCTTACCCGTGGTCTTGAAATATAGCCACATAGGTGTCTTCTGTGGTTCCTGTACCACTAAGTGAAAGTGCTGGAATATCCCATGCCTTGGCTATGTGCTGACCCCTTGGTTTATCATAAATAGTTTATGCACGACATATCACACATTACATGGCAGAGGAGATCTGCTCTCACTTGCTTTTCAATACTGTTTGTCTGGCTACTGTGCTAAAGAAGATGTTTTCCTTTTAAAAAGCTTAGTTAATAGTTAACGAGAATGACATAAAACCACCCTAAAATATTTTATACTGTAACTATTCTTAATGGTCTCAGACAGATGAAGATTATGTTTTAAGATATGTGAATATTGCTGAAGAACGTTATGCCTTGATTCTGTATTTCTTAATTTTATGTTATTTTTGTTACTCTAACTTCCTGCTGAAAATAAAATTGCATCTGCTTCTCTATAAACCCATTTGCTAATACACCTGTCAGCCTCCTTTCTTCTAATGCATTATTATATTTGTTTCCTCATTAAAACTGAAATAAACACCAGTAATTATGCTGATAAACTTTTTAAAAATATATTAAAAGCTGGTTGTTTGGATAGTAGATATTACTTTGTAGCACATGCACACTTTCAGAACTGTAACAACTCTACTTCTCTCATTCCCATTATTTACTAAAGCACATATTAAATTCAACATCCTAAAGAACTCACATTTTAATAGATTACAAGCTTCATCACGCAACAAAATAACAGGTTTGTTTCTTGTTTTAGACCTTTTGCGCAGAGAAAAAACATGCAGTATTTAAATATGTCAGACACTGATCCAACAGTGCAGAAGAGTTATAGCTAATGAAAATCACTCTTCCTTAAATTTCTTCTCTCAGAAATTTTTTTTTTTTTTTATGAGGTAGAAAACAAACCAGTCTTAGATAAACAATGTATTGATAATGCTGGAAGGACATAAACACAGGTTAGAGAACTATTTATTTTTATCTCTCTTTAACTATTTATTTACAGGCATAACTATTTATTTATTTTCCTTGTTCAACTCACTTTTGCACTACTATAGCCTATTGTTTAAGCACGTGATTGAATACCATCAAAAATCAATAGGACACAAATACATAGTTCAAGTTAAATATATTTAAGTGTTTTCCTTAAGTAAAGCCAGCCAAAAAGAAAATATACCTTTGATAGCAAATCAAAACATCTCAGTGGTATGAACGTTTGTTTCTCTCCTGATCATTGATTGCCTGACTCTGTTGCTCACAAAATCATGAGCAGAACTGACACTCACATTAATGGAGCAAAATCAGGAACCAGAAGGAACACATTCCTTATGAGTGTACCTGCATTGCCCATCATATATGAAAGTGTAACATTTTAAATGATTCACCCATTGATATTTAGCAGTTGCTATGTCGAGAGTGATAATAGTGATGGAAGAGTTCTTTCAACCTATGAGAGTTGCCAGAAATCCATGTATTCTGCTGAACACGGTTTTTAAAGTGAAGCCACAGAATTCCAGACTGGAGAGCAGCCCACCCAGGGCCAATAAATCACAAATTATAGCAATCGGCTGTGGCAAGAGATTGTGTATGAAAAGACTTGTGCACATAAGAATTTTTTTTTGTACCTAGATTATCCTGTACTCCCAAAATTCTGATTACTGAAGACTTTATTAGTTTGCTTCACTTAACCACATTGCTTGTTATTTTCATACAAAAACTACACTAGATTCAGACATCTACAACTAAAAATAGATCAGTACACAAATTTTTTAATTAAAAAAATTATTCATGGACTACAAATCTTTGTCAAAAAACTCTTTGAATAGTAAAATAATTGAAAATATAAAATTTCCTCACATGGGTGAGGAAACACCATAAATGGAAACAAAATTTTACACATAAGGTCCAAGAACAATCTTGAAGAACAAATCTGTGTTTAGAAAAATCTGACTCTGAAAAGAGATATGAAGATAAAAATGTCCTATCATTGATCACACAGACTCATTTTTTTTCCTAATAGTAATTTGTAGGCTGATATCTGCATGTTATCTGCTATAGTGTACCACACCAGCTGATTTCAATTTGAGCTTTGTAGACTTAAAATTGTATTTCTCAAAAAGTGTCTAGAAATCTGTCAGTATTAGAAATCTTGTGACTCTGATTCACTACTCTGAGGATGAAATTCTGGCATATAAAGCATTTTGTTTGATGGTAATCTGCTTTTTATTTGACACTATTATTAATACCAAAGTTAATGTTAATATCACTTGTGTCAATATTATTATTTATTATTATTGATAGCTATGCTATAATGATACATTATATCCATAACACCCAATAACATGTGGTCATATGTTGTAATTTAACAAAAACCCCACCAATAGTAATAATGATAACTGATAAAAAACTAACAGCATTTTTATAATATTCAAAGCTTCCAATCAGAAGTAAAGTCTCATCACGTTCTAGAATCACTTAGAAAGCCACAGTTTTTCTCCACAAAACATATCTGTAAATGTTTTGAGACAGGGAAAAACAGGCCAATATATAGAATTCCTCATCAATCCAAATTGTAAAATTCTTTCAACTTCAGAATTGTTAAGGAAAAAAACTTCTCTGATGTGATGTATTTTGTTGCTTATTGTTATGTAGTTTGGTTTTCCTGAGAAATGGCATTAATCGCACTCTGAAGATGAGGCAGCACATCACCAGGGAATTGTTTCTCTTCAGGGCCTTTCTGGAGCACTTGTTTCTCGTGTTCAGCCATTGCCAATAGTTTCATACAGTCTCTCCCTACTAGGTAGGCTGTTGGACTTACTGAAGACTTCCAATTGCTTTCTTACCATCTGTTGCTACCAAAGATAATTGTAAACAACTATATTACATAGGTGTTGCCTTAGGAGTAAATATAAAAGCCTTTAATCAGAATTATAGGGGTTTTTAAAAAGCCTTCCAAATTCTGCCATGTCTTCAGGGGACTAAGAACCAAAAAGCTCACAGCTTTCCTAATTGGAATACTAGAATTATTTAAAGTGAGTACAAGTCCTGGGTTTCTCCTGCCTCAGAGTACATGCCTTTGAAAACCCTTGCAAAGGCTTTAATAATTTAAATACTTTTTTTTTTTTTTTTTTTTTTCCCCAGTCCTGTAGAGTAGATGTTCTCCAATGTCAAAACCAGTAATAAAGGGCCGATGACATTGCAGACACATGGGCCTCCATGACCTTAAACTTTGCTATTTAACATTTCTTATGTGCACAGTATGTGAAGAAGATTCCTTTTCCCTGGTATAGATGATTAGAATGACTGAATGAGGAAGAGACAGGGAAAAGGGATGGTGTATCTAGCTCAGGTAATTAGCTGCTCTCTACTTCACCTCAATCAGAACTCAACTTACAAAGAAACAGCTCAGCTCCCCTGGAGTGCTTGAAATAAGCAATGTGCACAGGTATCAGTAGCCATGGGAGGTCCAGCTGGAAGAGCGCTGCGCTTCAGTGTGGGGGAAAAAGCTGAGATGTGTCCTTCATCCCTGGGGCCATGTAGTGTTCTGACAACCTACAGAGGGCTCCCAAGAGAAAAATGTTAAAGCTGAATTATCTCACTTCCCTAATATCTGGGGCTAATAGAGAATCCCAAGCCACAACTCCAAACTGGCCAAAAGTCTGAGGAAAGTTTATCCCTGGATTACAAGACTTGGGGCTGCAGGTTTTCTCTGCACTGATGTGAATCAGAAATACTGTCATTTGTATGTCAGCCTGGAGAGTCATCTCTAACTCAGGGAAACAACAAGAATTTCTAAATTAGGTTTGTTACAATTCAGCTCCAGTTCTGGGAAAGAAAATGTAATCTTACAATTCATCTATCTATCTATCTATCTATCTATCTATCTATCTATCTATATTTTTTTTTTACTATACCTATACCACCTAACTAGGACAGCCATAAGGTAGTTAGCTCAGCTGAAGCAAAATAAAACATTTTTATACCTATGGGAGTAACATATGCCTTCTCCGGGAGCACTCTAGGCATTGGTACTCATATGCTACTTTTTCACAACAATTCTGGTCAGAATTATCTTCCAAACTTCTCCCTGGGATAAGTAGGGAATATTGTTCACTGCTTATGCCCAGATGCCATGCACACAGTTCTGCTCTGAAAATTAAAATAGTTTATGGTATGGGCAGAGGCTGCTCCATGCCAGTTGACCTCATTGCTAGGGTGTGCTCATCTTAGGTGTCTTTATTCATATTTTGTTGAAGGAGGCTTGCTATTCTGGAGTCAGACATGTCAATAGAGGTTTGGAAGGAACCAAAGTACGTGGTTGGTGATATGCAGCTTTGTTGTAACAGCTCATGATGCATGGGACTGTGGCTGAATGAAGAACATCTTTGTCTCTGGCTTTCGAAGTTTTAACAATAGTGCAGATGAAAATTAATAAATATCTGTTAGATGCTCTGTGGCTTTTCCTTTTCTTGTGCCTCATTCTGTTTTTCATCTGCAAGGCAATGTCTGGCAGACTGACAGGGGATTATGGGATGTAACAGTATTTTCTCCCCCACACCTATTTGTGATAGATTTAAAGGGAAGGTCATTAGCCAGAGGACGAGACGTGTTATGCTGATTATGGTAGAAACAAGAAAGGCTGTGTTTGTAAAAGGGGGGGTGGGGAGAATGACAGTGCTTTCATCACTGGGAATGTGAATGTCCAAGAGCAGAGGAGACAAGGTTCCTCAGAGCCCTGACAGAGCTGATTTTAATCCCACACTGAAACACTCTGAAGATTTAAGTCCAGAGATAATTTTAGAACATCTGGATTAGTTTGAAATTCACTTGGATTCATTCTAGAAACCTTAACAGATAGCCTTGGAGGTTTAGGAATCTTCATCATTCACCATAGCTTATACAAAACACCTGTTCAGGACTGACCTTGGTGTAAACAGAATCTGTCTCGGGACAACCACAGGACAGAATATCACCTGAGGTCTCTTTCACTTTGTTTTTCTAAGATGGGTAGGAACGTGAAGAAAATGAGGCCCTGACTAAAGTCTGAAAAGAAACTCCTTACTGTGCTTACCATGCTCATTCCAGAATCCAACCAGAGTCTAATGGATTCGTATATACATCATATCTTTTAGTAATAGCAGACCATTTTTAGAACATGTTGACATCTCATGGCATCAGCAAAGTCAATGAGATTTGAATTGCTGAAAGTCAAACACTTCAGGGTTTTTTTGTTCTCTCCCCCCCCTCCGCCCCCCGCCAAATTCTATATGTGGAAAAATAAGATAACCACATAAATGTTAATAGCACAGTAAAAATAGCTATCCACAAAGGTCTAAAAGACTAACAATTAATTTGCACACCCCCTTTTCTTGCTTGTTTTATAAATGGGCATACTTTGTCTCTATTAGTCTACCCTCTTCTAGCAAGTGACTTTAAACATTAATTACCTGGAAAAGTCAGGTCAGGTGCCTATCACCTACCTTAAAAGACACTTAGAACTGAAAACATCTTCATCCAATGTTGTCAGGTAAAGGATGTGGGATAGAGATTGCATTGAGGTTCACAGAAAGAGACCATAATATTAAGGAGTTAGAAAAGTTTCTAAACACAATTGCAGATTCTTCCCGTTCTGAAAGTTACAGTGGCTTTTGGCAAAGTTCTGCACCTTGGAACAGACTTGAAATCTTTAAAAGACAAGTAAACAGGCAACAAAGTCAACAGTCATATTACAATTAAATAATTTGAAAGCATGCATATGTCTTTGTCTTCTTATCTGTCTGTGCAAATATTCTGTATTAAGAATTATCAACACCAGAATTCAG
>JAAGNO010021425.1:0-54297 GCA_033439905.1 Ceryle rudis | reverse complement strand
CGCTCCTCCGGGACCGCCTGCCTCCCGCGGGGCTGAGCCGGCACCCGCGCCCCGGGCCACAACCTGCGAGCGGAGCCGTCGGTAGGAGCGGGCACCGTGGGAAAAACCTCGAGCAAGAACCCGGCAGGGCCGCGCCGTACGCCCCGCTCCGCCCTGCGGCTGCAAACAGGTGTTTCTGCATCACCTGTTAGCTGTAGGCTGCCCGGGACACGGCCCGCCGCTGAGCCCTGCGGAGCGGAGCTCCCGGTCAGCTGCGCTACGCCCGCACCTCTGTCGGGGTGGCACAGGCCGGGTAGCTGGGAGCGCGCCCAGAGCAGAGGGGTACGTTTTGGAATTGCTTGCCAGTATTGCGAAGACCAGCACAACCATGGCTATCAGCTCACAGCTGAACGAACAAGCCCATAGTGCATCGATCTCTTTCCTTTTTTTCACAAAACACTGCGTTTGATCAAATGATGGTAAATTGTACTATAGGATATGACGTTCTAGGAAGCCACATATGGATCACAGAAATAATACTAGACAGAAATTACTTAGACACTTTGAACAGGTCTGGAGGAAATTCATATATTTCCACTGAAACCATTGAGGATCTACCTACCCTGTGATATCAGGATTGATTTGGCTGTTGTACTTAAAGAAAAAGTGGAAGGGCATTTTAAGACACCTTCAGAATTTATAAAGGCCTACTGCGACATACCATTAGAAAATGCTGCCATTATGGAAGCTTTCCCAGTTCAATTTTATACAGGTAGTTTTTTAGTCTTAACTATTTCATTTATTCCTACATGAATAATGAGTTGCTTCAAAAATCCCAGTTATTCTTATCTTTGCGTACATTCCTAAAAAAAGATACTATTTTTTTTTCAAGACACACAAAGGTCATAGGCTTAACTACCTAAAACCTCAACAATGACTTCTGATGTCTTCGTATTACTTCTCGAACCAGATATTGTAAAGATTCTTATGAGCTGAAAGATAAAAGGAATAATTCCTATACCATGCTGCCAAACAATGCTTTAGGAAAATAATTGTCTTTTTCTGTTCCATGGGACAAACTCCTGTCTCTTTCCACTCCAAAATGACGGAATGATTGAAGACTTGAATGGGCAGAGATACTACAGTGTAGTATAACACTGGCCAAGAACAACATGAAGTAGAGTAGCTTCTGCCAGGTGTTTTTTTGATAAAAAAAAAAAAGCATTCACTGATGGAGGTTTAGGAAGCACCGTGAAGAGACAAGATTCAGAATACTATATATGCTATGTGCCCTCAAAAGATTTCCATTCTGTGAGGTGGATCCTCAGGTAGCCAGGATATGGCTCTTCCTCGTCAGAGAAATTCAAAATAGTCAAAAGAGAGATCAGGATTTTGTTTCATTATCAGTTTTTGAGCTTACTTATCAAGAAGCTAACATTACAGAAAACGGTAATTCATCACAACTTTGCAGGAGTCTTTGTTGTCACATTAGATATAGTTCTCAGAGTGAGGCATTTATAGATTTATGGCTAACACTTGCCTTTGCTCTCTTTCCTCTCCCCCAGTGATGTATCAAAACTCTTCTGAGTTATGAAAACACTAAATATATGTGAGCAGCTGGTCATAGCAGAGTGAACTAAGGCAGGAATGGTAGTAATACATCAAAAATAACTTTGCAGTTGCCAGTTAAGCTAAACATTCATCTTGCATCTTAGAAAGAATTACATAAGATCCGTGTCTACCAAGTTTGTACAAATAAGGCAGCGTGCGTCACCTATATGATGAGTTGTGTCTGAGGCAAAGAAAAAAGAAAGTGATCCAAATAAGCGGAACTGTCTTCATAAATCTGCATGTCTCTCTAAAGCTCATCTTTATTTCTTTGTTCGCTTTGTTTCCATCCACCTGCTCTTCATCTCCTGGTCTTGATGGGCCTCGCTTGAAATAATTTGATCAATTCCCTCTACATACTCTTTGCTTTTTAGTCTCTTGGGATTTAAATACTTCTCTAGGAAAAAGCCATAGCGATTCCCAAACTTTCTTTTGAACTATTCCATTCACTGTCTGGTTAGACCCATTAGTTTTCTCTTATCATGTAGATACCTATTTTCCTTTTTCACCTCCACTGCCAAGGAAATCTGAATGTTAGTATATTATTTACCACTAATTCACAAATTAGGGATGCAGTACATAAAATGAAAGCCTATTTTAAGATCATTGGAAAAATCCTCAGTTAATACAGATGTATATAATTTTCTGATTTCATAAGAACTATAGCAATAATAGGATTGCACAGATTTTCAACCACTGAGCATCCGGTTTAATTTTATCTAACTCTAAATTATGACAATTATTTGCAGTAATTGACATACATAAAGATAAAATATATGTCGTTTTGATGCTCTATGTATAACAAAATATATGCCAGAATGTGGGGTTTTTCCAAATTTGTTTTAAAGGGCAAATTCTTTATTGTTTACCAAACCTGATTCGGTTTCCTCTAATTAGCATGTCAAGCCCATGTATCTGCTCTATATAACATTCAGTAAAAATTGACATCAACTGTGATTTCATCCCTTCTATATAATTACATTTCAACATATAATTATATTTCTATGAATATAGTTTCATTCTAGCTTCTACTTTTCAAAATATGTAGCTCCTTCCTTTCTTCCTCATGTATTTCAAATATTTATTTTGGAGGTAAATGCTAATAATACTGTGAGCATATATTAAAAAGGTAATGTCTTCAATTAGCATCTGAATCAGCGTGTTTCTGTTAGTCTCAGATGTAAACTAATATGTAAAGACTTAACATAATTATGGTTCAATGTGTCCAAATCAAGCTCATATTTCCAGAGCTGTTTAAAATATCTTATATATAAAATTAAGTGTTAAATCATGAAGCTAGATTAATGATCAAGGAGGTATTTTTTATCAAAAGAGAAAATCAAATAATCTTTTGTGAATAACAAATATTCATCATGATTTCTAGTCGTAGCACCTTCCTATCAGGACATTGGGGAGGACCTGTTTTTTCCTACCTATTTGTGTGGATAAGAAAAGGCTTAACTTGCAAAGTGAGCCAAAGATTCAGTCCTTTTAGTCTCTTTTGCTCCCCCACTGATCTTGGGACATCTGCAAAGGGCTAACACAGTAGCTCTGCTACCCAAATTGCATCTGCACTAGGTGAATAGAACAAATATAAGCCAAAAAGCTTCAGCGTGTCCATGTTACTTTGAAGCCATTTATTTTTGCAGTGCTTCCTCTGTTGGAGAACAGCCCTCCAGGTGGAAGCTTGCTTGATTCCCACAAGAATTTGTCATTTAGCTTATATTGCATGTCACTTACAATGTTTTTCACAAGAGAAAAAACAAACAAACAAACAGCTGGATCAGTGTGTCACTTACTTCTACAACAAATATCCTTGCTCCTCCCAAAAGTAATAAAATTCCATTTTGCTATTTTTAAAGTTTGGCATGAGAAAGAAACTGTTCTTCACGCT
Source organism: Ceryle rudis (assembly GCA_033439905.1). Lineage (NCBI taxonomy): Eukaryota > Metazoa > Chordata > Aves > Coraciiformes > Cerylidae > Ceryle > Ceryle rudis. The sequence goes on along the minus strand of JAAGNO010021425.1, from coordinate 50,816 downwards.
ACAATAATTTTCTAAGAGTATTTTTGTTCTCAGAAGTGTATTTTATTTATTTTGAAGTCATACTGTGTAAGAATGTAGCCTACAAAAACATTTTATGTGTACTCTAAATCACAAAACATTAACTGTAATTTGGCATTACTCAAATATTTAATGTCTTGATCTAAACGAGATCAAATATTTAGTGTCTTGATCTAAACAAGAAGACTCTTACACCTTTGAGAGCCCTCTGGCACCCTGCTGTAGGGTATGCATTGGGTGTCAGTGATAAGGTGTTGATGGGGGGACTGCAGGGTGGTCTCTGTGGGGAGAAGCTGGTGTCCTGTGCCAGGCAGTTGTATCCAGACAGCTCTGCAACAGACCTACTGTAGAGTACTGATGAGCTTACCAGCCAACTTGGTAGCACCTCAAGGAAAACATATTTAAGGAAGGGCACAAAATGCTGAGAAGAAGAAGAAGGGAGGGAACACCAAGGGCAGAGGGGAGGGTGGTGCTCCATCGTGAAACATGTGCATTCTCAAAGCGAATGAGGCCCATGGAGGCCCAAGGATGTCTATCCTGAAAGGTCTGTGGCCCATGGATAAGCCCCATGCCAGAACAGAGGAACATGTAAGAATGAAGAAACATCTCTAGAAAAGTGTGAGAAACAAGGAGCGGTAGAGAGAAACCACTACGCACTGACCCCAACCACCTGCACTGCCCATCATCTCAGTGAGTGCAACCTGCAGTGCGAACAAAGAGGGGAAGGAAGTGTCTCAAGTGAATCTGAGCCTGGAAAAGGGGGAGGAAATGTGTTTGCCTTAAGTGTTTAAATGTTTTTCTTCTTTATTTCCCAATGCTGAAGTCAGTAAGTAAATATCTATTTCAACTGTCAATAAATTAAACTCTTCAAGTCTGTTTTACCCATGACAGTAACTGCTGAGTGATTTCTCTGTCCTTTTTTCGACCTCCAAGTTTTCACCCTCCTGTTCTTTCCATTTTCTCCCCCATTTCACTGGGGGGTGGGGGTTAAACAAGCAGGTGTGTGGATGTTTGGCTGCCATGGTGCCAACCACAGGGTGGATATGTGAGAATTCAAAATACAAAATGAAATTGTAGGTGTAGGAAAAGTGTCACAGACTACTAAATTCATGTCCTTGAAACGGTGGAGCTTCAATATTCAAGATTTCCTGTTAGCACACTAAGTATCAGTGCTTTCAGAAAGAGTAATCTTGAATATTCTGATTTTTGTGCCTATTAAGCCTTAACAAGGACACTTCTTCAGAAGAACATTGTGAGCTGTGTATCCTTATCCTTGCACAGAAATAAATAGTAAGAAACAATGAACAGCAGCTCTGGAACTTTGTAAAAATTGGCTGTTAGTATTGCTATACCTTGTTGCTAAAAAGGCGAGAGGAAAGGGCGAGAGGCTACTTTCCTTGAAACTCAATTTGGTTTTTTTAAATTAACATTTTATAATAAGTTCTCTGGGGCAATTTGACCTACCATAAATGACTAAATAAGTCAAAATGTATATGTAGCAACCAAAAACAAAAGAGAAAACAATTACTTAACAACCTTCTGATTTAAATGTTGTCTCCTGGTGTAAATCAGCCAAGATATGGATTGACTCCTTTGTTGGGGCTTTTAAAGCACAACTCAGGGAAGTAGGGGCCCACATTTCACTCAGTGGCAGAGGGAAATAAGTATTCAGTTCCTTCAGACCTAAAATACAGTATTATTTTTTCTGCTGTTGTATCTGCGTTTGTTGGCTTCACTTCTATGTGCTGCAGGTGACTGGAGTAGCTTGATTGTTGAGTGGAAGTATTAGACATTTGACTTTTGATTTGTGAGAGTCTTGTAGCTTTATATCTCATTTTAAGTGTGATTCATGGCTTATAACAGCCACACTGCAGATGTTTTAGAAGAAAGTACATTACAAACTAATGCAAGGTTATGTTTTAAAAAAAACACATGTAATATTCAACACAACTTTGAGGTACTGCTTAGAGACTTTCTTGGTATAATCTGTATCACTCGATCTAAATTGCTGTTGAATTGTTTGTTGTCATTATTAGACTGTCATTGAAGTTATTTCATTAGTAAACCTGAGTCAATATATGGTTTCATATTTACATAAACTTCATGTAAAATAAAAGCACTGTAATTTCTAAGCATCTCATTCTTAGCCTGGTGATCACTAAATGTTTTAAAAATAAAAGCATACTGGGAGCAAATTCATCTGCTGATGAAATGTAGCCAACTTCAGGGGACACACAGCTTAAAACTAGCACATTAGACTAGTGAGGGTTGAAGAAAAATACTGGCTAATTATACTTCAGCTAACCTATGTTCTTGGGGAAAAATTTATAGTTTTTTATATGAAATAGATCATAGGCTTCTAGATCTGTAAAATACCTGCTTCTAGTGATCTGTACTATGTTCAGAAGAGACAGAAAAAAGGAAAACCTAAATAAAAAACAGCAACAAAACCCCCTGAGCTGACCTTGGTGTAGGACAGTGCCCAGACTGAGCCAGTTTATGGAAGTACAATTTCTCAACACTTTTTCTGGCAGTTTTACATTCAGCTGTATGTTGGCTTCCCATTGTTTTTCATTCTCCATTCTCATGAGGTAATTCTGCACTCTGCTTCAGTAAACCCTTCTCCCACTCTGCTTCTCCATCTCCCATCCCTTCATTTCCTCTTCCCTTTCCTATTTACCTCATGCATCATTTCTCACCAAAACAAACAAACAAACAAACAACAACAAAAAAAAAACAGAAAGGATAATGGTTTTTATGTTCATCTGGGGGAGATCAGAGAGCAACAGTGCTCTGTACAGCCAACGATGGGATGTAACTAAATGCAGTACTTCATATTTTCCATTTTTAAATCCACACCCACAGTGCTGCCAGATGATAGGGTTTTAAGAATGGAAGTCTAAGGAGTCCTAGCTAATTCAAAAGCCAGTTCATAGAATATCAAACAATCATTACTAATACAAAGTTAAATTTCAGAATGTCTTAAAACATTCTGGTTCCTTCGGTATTTCCTCCAGGGTATAAGATTACTAGATTTTTGGCACTGATGATTCATTTATGGAACTATGGAAAGATAGTAATCTCATCTTTTGTTAGTGCACGTAAATACAGACACATGAAGCCAAATTTTGGTTTTGATGTCAACAATACTCTTTCTTGAATGAATCCAATCTGTACGGAAAGACTAAAAAAGCTTGTTCATCCTCATATAAAAAAGTCTAAGAGGGAATATGGTTGCTGTATAAATACATCAGACAGGTAAAAAATGGTGAGAGAAAAATAGATCTATTTCAGCTAAAGGTCAATACTGGCACTGGAACAAATGGTATAATCTGTAATCTAGAAATTTAGTCTGTATATTGAACAAGAGTTGCTAAGCATTAAAGAATTCAAGTACTGGAATACCTTTCCAAAATGAATAGGAGGAAAGGCAAAATAAATATTTCAAGGCAGACCTTGATAACTCTGTGAATTATGTGATGTTTTTCTATGATAACAGAGAGCTCTATGATCATAACTCATATATATGTTTTCCTTTCCCTAACAAATACAGCTTTTGAACATAATATGAAATTCATAATACATCATGGGTCATAGGAAAAGGGTAAAAACTTACTGCAGAGATTAAATACTATAGTATATATAATAACAAGAGCCTCTACAAGATGTATTTAATCCCTTTATATAATATCCTGAAAACTTACAGGACATGATAACAGTCTTTCACATGTAAATGGTTGCTCCAAGGAAAACAGTAATCAATTGTTCTTCATGGCCGATCACAGTGTCACAACAAAGGGTCTTAGGCTGTAGCAAAGTACTTACAGAATCACAGAATGTTAGGGGTTGGAATGGGCCTCTGAAGATCATCAAGCCCAACCCCCCTGCCAGAGCAGGACAAAACTAGAGCAGATCATGCAGAAATGCATCCAGACAGGTCTTGAAAGTCCCCAGAGAAGGAGACTCCACCACCTCTCTGGGAGCCTACTCCAATGCTCTACAACTCTTACAGTAAAGAAGTTCTTCCTTATGTTGAGGTGGAACTTCCTGTACCCAAGATTGAATCCATTGCCCCTTGTCCTATCACAATGCACAAATGAAAAGATGTTGTCCCTGCCTTCTTGACTCCCAGCCCTTATGTATTTATAGACAATTAGATCCCCAAGATCTTCTGACTGTATATATCCTTATGGTTTTACGACTAAAGAATAGTACTGATTAAAGTGAGAAGGAAATTTGGCCAGCTATGGCCCTACTTTCTCAGCTTCCCATCCCCATTTCTCCTACAGAACTAGTCCTCCTAAATTGTTCAGGTTTTATTGTATAAAACAGAGGTGTATTTCCTGATTATTTTTTAAGATGCCTTGTTTCTTAATTTGCATACCTGAGAATTCTGTTGTCATGGAAATCTCTTCTCTGAAACCCTTGAAGACCAGCTCTCTTGCTTCAATTGTGTTTCAAATTTTCTGCATCAACTAATTTTAATTCTTACTTCGAGTTTTCCATGTGTTGTCTTGCCACATCTAAGTGACAGTCTTACCGTCTCTTGGGCCAAAACCTTACCCTGTCCATCCATAAGAACACAAGCATCACTTCAAACATGTGTACTAAGTCTAGTACAATACCATTTGTTGACTAAAAGTTGAATTCATTCAAAATGCTGAATTCATTATATGGTCAGTGGAAGTTCTACATCAAAAAGAAATAATCTTAGTCTCTGCACTTCAGACAAAAAGTACATTTGCAGCTTAATGTTCAAGAAGCTGCTAAAGTCAGCCTTACAGCCAATGACATAAGTCAGCTGATGGCCAATATACATCCTTGATGAATGCTGCAGGAATATATCTACCTTACTGTCTAGTTATTTCAGCAGTTAGCTGACCCAATGCCTTCTTGATTTTCAGCCAAATTGCATTTATTTGTGCCACAGCCCCTGCAGAAAGAGAACAATGTAATCTCTAATCAGGGGTTGGAAATGCAGATATAAAGCTGTATGTTATCTCTTTTGACATAAGAATCAAACTTTTATTTTTTTATTTTGTTTATTCACTTACCTCTTCTGTTTTCCTCCCTTTTCTGCAGTACAATTCCTATTTATTACAGAGACAGAGTTGTACGGTACATAATTCATTTAGTTAGTTGAGTGACCAAGTACTATTGGATCAGTCTAGGCTAGTTCCAGCAAGGGCACATATAAACTCAAGAAATGCAAAGGATCCATGACACTAATTCCCAAAGCTGACACAGACCCTGGTAGGAGCAAGGGGCAGGAAACCAAGAAACAATAGGAAAACTTAGGAAACCAGAGCTAGGAAGTGACTAGAGCAATTTTCCAATTCTTGAAAGCATGTTTAAAGGATAAAATAGATTATGTGAACAATATAATTAACCAATAAGAATTATTAAAGAAGAATTAATTTTTCACTACTTTGAACGGGTAGCACAAAACCAGACAGCTGTAGCTACTGACAGCTTAGCAACATTTCTACCCCATACTATTCCCAGGGTTAAAGGGAAGCTAACATAGAAAGGAAATCCCTACTTTCAGCTTCACCCTGGCTTTGAGGTATGTCAACAACAGAGGCAGACCACAAAGACAGCTCATTTCTGTTGCATTTCCCTCCCATTAAAACACTTTGGAGACCATTTCAGGGCTTTCACATTCTTTATGTTCAGAAGAACCACAAAAAAAAAAACCCAAACCAACAAAAAGTGAGGTTCAAGAGGGAGTATGCATGACTTTTTCCTAGTTTATACCAAGCAGCGCTTAGCAGGACTTGATCCATGCAGCTGGGGCTACTGTTGGGTATAGTGAAAATATTAACTGGTTTATTAGCATAAAAGTTAATGCTGTTAACTTCCATGTTATTCCCTTGTCATATGAGTCTGAAGACACATTATTAGTCATCAAGTTGCCTTGTCACATTAGGTACATCAGTTCTGTCACAAAAGTAATGACCAGTCGATAGAACTCTCTGCCTACCTTCAGGTGTGACTACCTGCCAAGGTGTATGCAAATTTCCAAGTGCCTTGGTCAGCAGTAGGCTGTTTAAGGGGAATTCATACGTTCCACAGGCTGTGACTTTCATGATCACAGCATGCTTGCCCAAAATGGAACCATTTTTTGTGTGAGTATAATATGGGCAAATAGATTACCTTTAACAAAATATCACGTGAGAATTCAATCATTTTCAACTGCTGGCCATGTCATAAGGTGAAAAAGCAATTATTTTTCCATAAAGTAGACTTTGGGGCATGTTCTGAATACTACCTGACAAAGGCATTTTAGGAGTGAAAGCTATATAAAGAAAATACTGCCATTCACTCATTAGAGGTGACCTAACCTAAACTACCTACTGCATATGACTGGTTTGGTTTTTTTTAATGGAGACAGGTTATGACTGAACTGTTGAATCAGAAATAAAATTACAAGTTTGTATTCTTTAAAATCTGTTAGATCATTTAATCTTCTCAATCCTACTTTAACAGCAGACACAAAAGGACTGTTTACAGAATAAATTACTTTTTAAATGGCATAAGTAAACATTTAACACTAGTAGGGCACAAACTGTCAGACAAAATGAAATCAGAAATGAAGGTGGGAAGTTGGCACCATGGCCAGTGCAAGTAAGGTCAGGAAATGGAGAAGAAATTGATTCCACAAAGTCAAAGGTCTATGCAGGAAATATTGCCAGGAACTACAAGTCTAGGAAAGCAAAGAGTAGATGGGGAGATCAGGACAAGCACCAGGCAACAAAATTGACCAAGTAGGATATAAATTTAGCTAGGAAACAAATTTAATAAACAAAAGCAACCCATGTTATAGCCTTGAAAATCTGGCAAGTTTCAGGTAAACCAGCAATCAGGCTCATAAGCCCAGCTTCAGCCACTGGAATTTATCCAGCTTTCATTCTCCTATGGCACTGACTGATTGGCAAAGATAAAAACGCTGTCTGGCCCCATGGATCCATATATATTGACAGAGATTATCAGCAAACCAGTAGAAGAAGAGACCACAAGCTCATGTTGGCTATATAACACCACACCTTTTAAAATTCAAAGCATAATTTAAACTCTGACATCTACCCTGCCACTGATATCTCAGGTGGCAATATGGGTATTGCAAATCTTTCTGCATAGCACCACACTGTATTGTATAGAGTTCAGACTACCATTTCTTGCATTCTGATTTCTAAACTGTTAGAAAACAAGTATTGTAGTGCTCAGAGGAAAACTAAGAATGCATGAATATGATAAAATGTCTATTTAGCTAACACCTAGCAAGAGAGACATCAACTTAAGTAATTAATTCCTATGCTAGGATTTATAATTCAAACCAGCCACTTTCTACCATAAATAATTGGAAGACTCCATGGACTTTGTACATGTGATATGATGGAAGCAATATTTGACTTGGCATTATCACAAGTTCCTGATGGTTTATTCTATGACCTTTGTTGTGTATTGCATTATTCTAAAGTTCTTATGATTATCTACAGTCTTCACAGAGGAGTAACACCCTTGCTATTACTGGGCTTTTTGTGATAGCTTACTGATTGCTATGACACTGACAGTGAGAGTAAAGAATGATAGAATATGCTGGAAGTTTTTGGTTTGTTTGGCTGTTTTGTTGGGTTTTATTTAGTCACATTCAAGGAGATCTATTCTTTGTAGACTTTCATGTTGTGATTACAACAGAGGAAACACGGAGCATCATCTGCCATAGTACTCTCATTAGACTAAAGTCACCAAACATCAAAATCACAGGTTTAATAATCTAGACTAGAAAATGTCAAAAATGCAATGGTTGAAGTGTATTTGATGATACCATTTCCTGAACATTGAACAGCAGTAAAGCAGTATAAATTCCAACCTTTTTATCTGAGTAGCAAACAATGCATGCATTTTCATGCTCAGGAGACTTCTAGTCCTTCAGCCGCTTCCAAACAGTTGATGACACTCATCTAGCGATTAGCTTTCTTCCAATGACCAGCTTTAGCCAAACATTTCGTAATTCAGCTCTACCTTAGGTGGCAGATGGTGACTGTATGTCAGTAATCACTCACAAAAATAGTCATAACATATTTCTTGAACAGAATTGATGACAAACTAGTAACTATACAAAAATAACCTTGAGCAAGCTGTGCAACATCAGGTAGCTGGATTCATGACCTTTAGAGACAGTTTAAAAAATTCAGTAGGAACTCTAGCTCAAAGTAATTCCATCTCTAAAAGACTGCCAACATTTCAAAAATGTTTGACACAGACAACAGATCTTAAGAAATAGGATGAAATTTGTTATTTGTTGTTTAGCAAGATCATCAAACATAAAAGCACAAGTGTCAGAATACTGCTTGAGGGGGAAGTTTTGATGTAGCCTTCTGAAGGGGAGACCTAATAGTGTCCATCAATTACTGAGCCAGACATCCATGCTACACTTTCTAGTCACTTCAGAGAAGGCAATACGAACTCTTTGAAATCTTACTGATGCTATGAGCCGACTCAGCATTTGTTTCTTTAGGATACACCACTGTGACACAGAACCATACAGGATAAACTAAGTTCATGGACACAAATTCACAAAACAGAAAGAAGAAATCTCATTACCATTGTATCTGATTACCTACTGAGAGTTAAAAAATAATTGGAAAGTAAGTCATAAGCTCAATATAAAAAGAGACATTTCCTTTTAACAGCTTCTTGCTATCAGAATATACTCTCTAACAGTTAATATAGCTAATAAAAATATATGCATTATTGGGTTTATAGCATAAAAAGACATTTAGTGAAACTTGTTATCTTCATATTAATTTTACAGGCCTCAAGACTAACTACATCTGCTTTTTTATTTAAAAAAAAGATATGCATGCATATTATGGTTAGGGTTTTTTGCTTTAATTTGTACAGGACTGTCTCTCTGAAAAGGGGGCTAAAAACTATCTTTGGTTGCAGTGCTCAAATGCTGTTTTAGGCATTTTACATAGTAATAAGAAAAGGAAGCACAGATATTAATCTCAACCCAGCTTCAGAGACAGGCAATGTGTTGCTGTAACTGCCTGCAACATGCTGATTCAAACTAGGAATGTCATTATAATTGTGCATTATCAAGTATTTTTGAAGAAATTGAATTCTGGAATAGGTGTAAAAGTTTAACAACCCATGAAGTCACATATACAGTAGCATAGAGAATGCAGTAAAATCTTTGTTTATGTCAGATATATCAGTAATAGGTATTGGAATGACAAGTAATTTTTAGGTCTAAATGCATTAGGAAATTACATCTCTGGAGCAGTAATAAATCACCAAAATTATTGCTTCTTTTTCCTCTGAATATCACTGTCCATCTGGATTACTTACTATCAAAATATTTTTTATTAACGTATCAGAAGTAAACAAATACCTTACTTACTATTTGTCTACCTTACTAATTCAGTCCTCTGACTTGCTAAAGGATCATCTAACACTGCAGTTTGAATCTGGACTGATTTACCAGTTTCCTTAGTGAACCCTGACAAATCTTACCTCCTGTGTTTCCTTATCAGTAAAATGAAGCTAGTATGGTTCCAAGGAGAAAAAGACCTCTAAATTCTTACTGGGATGTTCCTGTTGGATATTTTTTAATAGGGAGCTACGTAAGCTGAAAAAGGTTGTTGGGCTTCTGAATCACATCACAGAAGATACTGTAACAAAATGACAGCAAGACAAAGCCAGATACACTGTTTTGAAATAAGTTTGTTTTAACACTGGTTTGTTACTCAAATCATCTTTCTGATTAAAGTATATGAATTGGCTTGCCTAAAGTCTGTAAATTTGGACTCAGTACAGAGAAAAAAAAATAAATCAAAACAGAGCCATCATTTTTACTTCTAGTACTCTGGCTCAGGCGAAACAAATAGAAAATGAATGAAAGCAACTTGTCATACTGAAAACACATCTTGGATGAAAAACATGATCAAGCTTCTTACCACTATACAGAAAATTTTAAGGCATTTTTATTAACTTGAATGTTTTTTGAACTAATGAGAATAAAATGCAAAAATAATCAAATAATCATAAAAATTATGTATTCATTTATTCTCTGTTTGAAGAAATAATACTTATTTTTATTATATCTCAAATTATGCAGGGTGAGAAATTTTTTTTTTCCAGAGGGACTCTGAGGTGTAAATGAAAATTTCCATCTGCAAGAAACTTGGTAACAGGGGTGAGAGGAGTGGAGATTCTGAATTGCTGCAGTAGGATTGACTATGTTCCTGCATGTCAATATATAGGAGTGACATCAAAGATAAACTGCTACAGTATGGAATACTGTTCAATAGAGCAAAACCAGAATAAAAAGTGAGCCTTCTGTACACACAAGGCAGCAATAACCATGTTCGTCCTCCATGAATGAGCTAGAACTCTCTGCCTACCTTCAGGTGTGACTACCTGCCAAGGTGTATGCAAATTTCCAAGTGCCTTGGTCAGCAGTAGGCTGTTTAAGGGGAATTCATACGTTCCACAGGCTGTGACTTTCATGATCACAGCATGCTTGCCCAAAATGGAACCATTTTTTGTGTGAGTATAATATGGGCAAATAGATTACCTTTAACAAAATATCACGTGAGAATTCAATCATTTTCAGCTGCTGGCCTTCTGCAGTAGTTGTCCAGAAATTTCTCAATACTTTTACCTAATCTGTTTCTTAATGTACAATAGTGAATTCCTGGGAATCATTGCAAATTGTGCAATGAATTTAATTACCTAAGGCATATAGAAAACTTCTAAGAGTAAACTTTATAGCATATGGAAAATAATTTCTCAAGGATTTCATTCTCCTCTCTTACTTTGACACCAGTGGGATTTCTGTAGGTAACTGACAGTGTTTATATGACCTCAGAATTCAAATCAGTCTTCATCATTAGAAGAAATCTTGGGGTAAAATGAAAATAAGGGTCATTTGTGACAGTACAGCAGAATAGAGCTGTTGACCAACTGGGCTTGAATGTGATGGATATATATAGCAGTCAGCACTTTAAGTTCTTTTTTTCAGTTCTAGCAATTCAAAAGCAAATACTATGTGGAAGCTATGTTTATCTAAACAGTATAGCTTCAGGAGAAAAAAAAAATAATCACAAAAAATATATAATAAATTTGCTACAAATCTACACCTAGAATAAGATCATTGGCGAGATATGGTTCTGTCACTTCTGCACCTCCTTCAAATGACTTAGTCTGACACAATTTCCATGACAAGTGTGTCTAAAGAAGGTGTCCTGTTTTCAGTTCTTTGCAGTAATTTCCAAAGTTCATCATACATTTATACATTTATCATCAAGAAAAAAAAAAAAACAAAAAAAACCCCTAGAATTAATGCTCTAAATTCAGCTTTTATTCAATGAGTATTCAACAGAGATTACTTCCAAAGAGAGTTCAATTTCACAGTAAAATTTGTGTAGCTTATGCAGGAGCTCATGCAAAGGCTTTAATCTTTCTCTAAAGCAGGAATTTTGCTTCCCTGTATTAAAAAAAAAAAAAAAAAAAAAGAAAGAAAGAAACAAACAAACAAACTAACCGAGAATAGAAGAAATTAGCTTTTCCACACAGAGATTTTTCTGTTTTTCTTATGGGAGGGTTGGTTTGTTGTTTTCTTGTTTGTTTTTGGGTTTGGTTGTTTGGGGGTTTTTTTGGTGGGTTTGGGGTTTTTTTTTGTTTGGTTGGTTTTGGTTTTGGTTTCGCTTTTGTTTTTGTTTCAATGAAAAGGGGCAAGATGTTGAACTTGTACAACAAATACTAAAAAATGAAACCCTGGGAGCACTTCCAAGGGAGTATTTTAGTAGATTTTGAAGTATGCAACAGGCACATAAGGAACTTCGCCATTCAATGAATGCCATATTAAATCACCTATTTTTTCATTAAATGTGTAAATTAAAGATGATCAAAGTTGGATTGTTATTTAGAAGGGAATTCTATGAAGAAAACCTTGGCTGGTGGAAACTCTGTTCATTCAGTAAGTCTCACTCTTTTCTATGTGACTGCACATCTGTCTTCTGAGGTTTCCTCTACTGTATATTGGAAAATTGTCCAGTTTAGTGTTTCAAGTGCTGAGATATCATCATTTTCATCACCAGATTTTGAAGATTCCCTATCACTGACACAAAGTAAGACTGAGGAATACTGAGGAGAGAAGTACTGTGTTAAACTATTTGATGTTTATGATTAAGACATCAAAACAAAGTCTGCTCTAATATGGAATCAAATTTTCATACCACAGGCAGACAGTGGCAAATAATATTTCAGTGTGTTTCATTTTTATGTGTGCAAATGTTCACAAAAGAAAATGTTAATGTGTAAATGGACCTGTGTAAATGCCTATATATAGGCACAGAGTTAAGCAAGACACTAATTACTAGATGTTATAGAATAAAACCTGCAAAATAAACTGATAGGAAAGCAAGTCTCACAGGTTAATACTAAAGGCAAACTTATTACAGCCTTTAATTAGCTGAAGCCTTAAAATATGAAAATAATTTAAATTTTAGCAGGCATAATAAATCCATGAACTTGTATAGTGCTTTGCATCTGCATGGAGAACCTGTTGTAAAATCTTTTTTTTACAGGAACACTAAAATTACTTTTCTCCTTTTCTAATCCGTGCTTAGACTTTGCTTCTGGAAATGCCTAGACTCAGGTTAGCCTCCACTGTAGTCACAAGGACTGACCTGTGCAGTGACCGCGGTTTCCAAAGAAGTGCATTGATGTAGAGATTTCCAGGAATCAGAAAGTAAAGAAAGATTTCCACCAGATGTAGGAAACTATTTTAACGTAGTGAATAGCTACTGAGATTTTCATGAACACAAGTTTGCTTCTGAAAATAATATAAAGTACCTAAATACCTTTTAAAAAAAAAAATCTTAGAATCCTGTTAATATTAAGTCAGTGTACATTCCTAAATCAGCGTCCTCTTACATATCATAATGGTAATAGGTTTTTATGTAAATATGAGAATGACTTCAAGGAGGTTTCCAAAGAAGGCATATAACCATCAGAATTCCTCAGATACTCCCAAGATCTGCTTAGAGACCTAACTTCAGAGCTATCCTACACTTAAGAAAACAACATAATAAACTGAACTTTATACTTTCTGCTGCAAAACTACTTTCATCTGTTTCTAAACCTTCGTTCTAATAAAAAAAAAAAAAAAAAGCATTTACTCCACTGGCAGGAAACAATCCATGCTACCATATTTTGTTTGTGAGAAATAGCTACTTAATGTGAAATTATTATTATTTTAGAAAATAACATTTTTTTTGAAGCTCTAAAGAAACTACCGTATGTTTACATGACTCAAGAATCCTTGTTTTAACTTTACTAAGAAAGCATTGTTTATTAACAAGAAGGATTAAATATACCAAAGAGAGATTACGTTGTGTCTTATTTTCAGAAGACATCTTAGTTCTTCACTATACTGCAAACTTTCTTGGGTGTGGACTGATGTGCTTGTTATGAAAGTGCTTCCTCTTTTTGGTATGAACTCTATTTTTAGGTTATTTGCTTCAGTCCATCATATTTGAAAGATAAGTTTTATGTCTAGAACCTCTTAAGAATAGAAAAAAAAAAAATGTTCCAACTCTTCAGTCTCTCTCTGGTCCGTATTTCCATTCTGTCTCACTTGCCTCTTGGTGATGTCTGTGGTAAAAAGTGTTGAAGACTAATAGCAAATGTAGCAAAATTAATGAAAAATGCATGGGGGTGTAATGGTGATACTGTTTGGCAGCTCAAAGTTATAATCTTCTTGTCAGAAGATTGTACCGGCCAGTATGGGGGTTTGCATGGCTTTAAGCAGTAACACAGAAAAGAAACATTTCTGTGCTATGTATTTTTGAAAGATAAACAAATCTAAGATAAAGCCTTTATATTTCACCTTTGGCTGACTCACAGAAGGGTTAGGCTATACCACTACTCAGATGAAAAGCCCAGCATGCACACATTGCCTTAGCTGGCAAGGTGGGAGAGACAGGGAGGCATATTTGGGTGATTGTGTCAGGCAGCTGGAAGGATGAGCCCACAGGTGTGCTTCGAAAGGAAAAAAAAAAACAAACCAGCTTTAAACATCTCTGGTTTGTGATGCAACATTGAGGGGGAGCAGTTTCTAAAACAAAAGTAGAGCTCTTACCCAAAGGTGAAAGAGAAACCACTGTGGAAAAGGGGTCATAGCTTTTTTATGCATAAATACTCCTGCGTGAACTGCAGCTCTGTGACTATGCCAACAGATAAAGTACTGTATTAAACAAACAAAACCCACTAACACAGGGAAAAAATAAGATATTATTTTAAGGTTAAACTTCCATTCTACTTTGCTTTTAAGTTTGGTGATGATCACCCCAGAGGAATTATATTATAACCTTACTGTAAGCAGTTCTGAAGTACTCTTTTTTTTTGTTAAACAAAGGCCTTAGCGTCAAAACAAATTGTCCTTTACCATAAATTTCAAAAGTATTACAGGATTTTCTTAGAATGAGGATTGTGGCACCAAAACACAGGATTCCACAGCTGCAGATGGTGAATATTTTTGCAGCCAAAGTGCTTTAAGTTTCAGTTGTGATTATAATAGTGTGTCCATGGACAGTATCCATCCCTATCATGTCTAAGAAGCTCAAAATAGAAAATAGAGAATTTTTTTTTTTTTTTTTTTTTACATCATGAGGATTTATTTCCTTAAAAAGTTATGAACTCATGAAAGTAAGAAATCAACAGTCAAGCTTTTTACAACACTTGTTTCAGTTCTGTATTGACCTAGTTGTCATAGCTGTAATAATTTACAAGCAAGTTGTAATTCACTGATTTTCTGTAAGTTGGAGATGGGGGAAAGACTACTTGGCCAATGATAAGAAATAGAACATGTTAAGAGAAAAAATGATTCTGTAAAGCATAAATCCAAAAGATGAAGGTATATAGTATAATATCATACACATACATATGGTACTGAAAGTCTTGACTGAGGCAGATCTTGGGCAAGCCTTTTTCAGCAAAGAGAAGTGGAAGAAATTGGATGTTACAGAAGGTTAAGAGGAAAGATTAAGTCACTGAAGGAAATCATTTAAGCAGTTCCCTTGTTTACTAGGAAGTCCAGTGCTAATCTTTGTATATTACACTAAACAGCAAAGAGCACAATGTGGAAGGAGATACTGTTGGAGGATATAATATATGTAGGCATGGCAAGCGTGTGTAAACAAGCTATATATTAACATTATGTAATCATATATGAACAGTTTTCATAAAATTCTAAAGAGAAATACAGAACCTAAAAGACCTTGAACAGACAAGACTGACTGGGATCATCTAGGACAAAAAGAACCGTTTGACTTGGATCCTGTACATCACTGACAGTAAGAATTCTTAAGATGGCTGCACTTTTCTAACTCCCTTGCAGTCACAAAAAAATATCCTGAAATGGAATAAAATAGTGAGCTATCAGTAAGGCAATCAGTAGGTAATTAAAAGCCTTAGAAGTGAGTTGAAGGAATTTGATCTCAATTAATTAATGAACTATGAAGTTAATGAAAATGGTAAAAAATCTAATACGATAAAAAAAGGAAAATAACAAGAAAAGTCCAAATAAATGCATGCACATTTAAATGCTTAAAGTTGTTGTGCCACTAGGTAATTTTGCATAACGGGTTTACACTCACAGAAAAAAAAAAATCATAAAATAAAGTTAGTTAATGACCTAACAAATAATCAGCAGTGGATTGCAAAAGTAGTTTTGATACTGTCTTCTGTTAATCAACAGCCTAATTGACTGGATTGAATAGTTCATGAAGATCTGTAGAAATTAAGAGCAAAAAGACCATTTCGTTCATTTTAGCTGTAAAGACAGCCTAAAGCAATGTCTGCCAGGCACACCCACTTCAAACTGATTCTAGAGTGTTCCAAAACACTGAGAAGAACATAAAAAACATACTCCCTGTGTATTACACTCTGGTATCTGATGAGTCAGGGTTTCCCCTACCAACCCAGGCAACCAAACCAACCAACCAACCAAAAAGATGTCTGTCCTTCAACTCCAACATCTTTTTAAAATTTCAGTGTATACATGGATGGAATTATAAGCAAACAAATAATGTACATTTGAATGGTCACTTATGACCTCTCTGTATCAGAACAGAGAATAAAAAGTTGTCACTTATTTTTAATACTGCTTTCAAAGGCTCCTATTTCCTTGAAGTCACAAATCTGAACCTACATCTTGATCACGATCAAAATATGGAAGATTAAGACCTGTCCCTCCAGTTAGACAGAAACTAAATCCTTGGTTTAATATAAGCACTATGGTAGGAAAGTTAGTTTCTACTGTTTCTTAGAGTGATCACCAAAGTATTCAAATTAACTTGAATTCATTTTTACTTGTGGAGAAGGTCACACAGGAACGCATCCAGGCGGGTTTTGAAAATCTCCAGAGAAGGAGACTCCACAACCTCTGTGGGGAGCCCATTCCAGAGCTCTGTGTCCCTTACAGTAAAGAAGTTCCTCCTCATGTTAAGGTGGAACCTCTTGTATTCCAGCTTATATCCATTCCCCCTTGTCCTATCACAGGGCACCAGTGAGAAGAGGCTGTCCCTTTCCTCTTGACACTCAGCCCTCAGATATTTGTAAACATTTATCAAATCCCCTCTCAGTCTTCTCCAGACTAAAGAGCCCCGGGTGTCTCAGCCTTTCCTCATAAGGCATGTGTTCTAGTCCCTTCATCATCCTTGTAGCCCTCCATTGGACTCTCTCGAGCAGATCCCCGTCTCTCTTGAACTGGGAGCCCATAACTGGACACAGTACTCCAGGTGAGGTCTCACCAGTGCAGAGTAGAGGGGGAGCAGAACCTCCCTCGATCTGCTGGACACGCTTTTCTTAATGCACCCCAGGATCCCATTGGCCTTCCTGGCCACAAGGGCACATTGCGGTTCCATGGAGAACTTCTTGTCTACCAGGTCTCCCAAGTCCTTCTCCACAGGGCTGCTTTCCAGCAGATTACCTCCCAATTTGTACTGGTGTAATTTATTATTCTTCCTCAGATGCAGGACTCTGCACTTATCCTTGTTAAACCTCATTAGGTTCAGCTCTGCCCAGTTCTCCAGTCTGTCCAAGGTTTGCTGGATGGCTGCACAACCTTCAGGTGTATCTACCAATCCTCCCCGTTTTGTGTCATCAGCAAACTTGCTGAGAAGACAGTCCTGTCATCAGTGTCAGTGATAAAGGTGTTGAACAGGACTGGTCCCAGCACTGATCCCTGGGGGACTCCACTAGTTACAGCTCTCTGGCTGGACTTGGCACCATTGACTACCACTCTTTGGACTCTATTGTCCAACCAGTTACTAATCCATTCATTTGATAGGAAAAAAAACATTTGATTAAATGAAACAAATGATGAGAGACAAGTTGTTCAACTCAATAAAAACAAAAAAAAAAAGCTGAAATAAAATAATTTTTATTTACAAATATTACCTGGAAAAGAATAAACACTTAAGAGCTTTAAGGTACCAAGAGAATTATTTAGGAAAAAGAACCGATCCCTGGGTTTAGCAACATGAAAGTACAGCTTGCAGCAGCTGCTACCAAAATATTTCAATCACCCTGAAAAATGAATAGTACCTGAACCAGCAGGACCCAGTTTCTGTCGATGCCAGGGACAGAAAGCAATTCTGAAGTCTTGGCAGAAGCAGTACTCTACTCACACAAAAAGGGGGCAAATCGTTATTACCAGACAACTTTCTAGCCTGTCTTAATATAGCTCCATTACAATACATAATGTTGACTGAAAACATGTATTCTTTTCAAGTTGTAAATATTCAAGTTGCTATATAACTCCAAGAACAGTCCGAGTCTTTGAAATGCATTACTTTTCTGAATTTGGATACCAGTAATGAAAACAGTGCATAGTTACCAAAGTGTCAAAAGTTATTATTTTCTCCATGAATAGCTTAGGAGTGTTGCTGCAGAACTTAACTTGAAATATATCTTACTCTTACTCAGCTCCAGCTACCTTCCTAATCGCAGTCTCTAAGTGCTTTAAATAACTCCTTTGGCGGTTATGGCAAAAAGTCTACAGCAGAACTGTAGCTTTAGTAATTGAGCCCGTGATGTTTTGTGTGTATTGAAATACTTAACTGACAAATTCTTAGCAGTATCTGTGATGAAAGATAACTTTTGAGCTGCTTCACAGTATTTATAATGTTATAGGCTCTGCATATTTATTGCATATATTAATCTCAGCACTCTTGAATATTCATCATCTTGTAATAATTTACTAGTTGTGCACAATGGAAATAATAGAAAAAGAAAATGTACTAGTAAAGTGTCTCTAATTACATCCTGTCCAGCAAGATAAGAAACTACCGACTTCCTAAAGAAAGTTAAAATTAAGAGTTTACACTGCATATTGCTTAAGTGTTACAAGTACAAGTGTAGATACATATCCTCATTAAAAGACTGCAGATGCTGCCCTTGCTTGGCTGGATCTAGCTTTACAAGCAGTATGGAAATCCAAGGCTCAGATTTTACCTTGGGCTCATTTATACACAGTTACTGTGGCTTAACTTGTAGAATCTTAAACCATTTATTAGCTGGAAGCTTTCCATGGCTAGAGCAATCATTTATCTTGACATCTGTGTAAGATTCAAGAAGATGCAAAAGGGGGTAAACACACTGAATCAATAGCAAAACAGAGAGCCACAGCTATGGGTTGCTGCATGGCTCTCTTTGAAATGGGGGCATCCTTTTGTGAGCCTATAGTTTTCAAACAAAGAGAGCAATGACTTAAATGCATCTCAGTATGTATACCAGTGGTCTAATGTAGTATATCTTCTTGTCACTTTTACCTTCATGTTCCTTCTTTCCAGCTCATTACAGCTTGTTTCCAGCTTGCCATCACTTCAGCTCTGATCACTATACTGTTTCTGCAATGACAGCACTTCTATATTAAGTTCTGTGGGTTTGAAGAGATTTCTCATTGAGAGCAAAAAGTTCACTTGTAGCATTAGGACTATAGCTTGTAGTCTTTTCCTTTCCTACTATGCAGTAACTAAATTCAATAAAAGGATAGTTAGTGTCTTGTTCTCAGTTGCAGTTTCTTGATAATATTGCAGTGAATGTAAATACCACCGTTTATTACAGATCAGCATAGGAAAAACACAAAACAAGGCTCAATTGACATGCCAGTTGAAATAATAGATGATTGCACTGATTCCTCCTCTGGTGTTTTTTGAGACTATTCATTCCTTACTTGAGTTTTAAGCTACCTTGTTCCCTATACTCTTCCCAGAGACAATTGACAGGTTAGGTTGATGTATATCTGCAAGCAACTTTTCTGTTTATTTAGTTATTGAAGGGATTGTATTACGATTAAACAAGAAAGAAATATCCATATCCTACAAACAAAATCACATAAAAACATGGATGGAGACAGTGCTGGCAATACTAGGTTTTGCTGATACAGGTTAAAGTTGTTAGAAATATCTTTTCAGCATGTGAAACAACGCAATGTCCTGTTACATCACAGGAGTAAGGACTATAACAAGATTTGCCTTTGCCTGTTGCATGTTTGATCAGGCCACCATGAACTGCAGCCTAGCAATGCCTGGCAACTTTCTCCAACAGAGCAGAAGACAAGCCCCAATACCAAGCTGCAAAACCATGAGGTACAGACCTATTTGTGAGGAAGCCAGTAATGCATGAGATCCAAGAGCTCTATCGTTAATCCTAGCTTCT
The DNA here is from genome assembly GCA_033439905.1 of Ceryle rudis. Classification (NCBI taxonomy): domain Eukaryota; kingdom Metazoa; phylum Chordata; class Aves; order Coraciiformes; family Cerylidae; genus Ceryle; species Ceryle rudis. The sequence continues at coordinate 31,061 of JAAGNO010021425.1, read as the reverse complement.
GTCTTGTTCTGCAGCTCTTCTGTACTGCAATTCTGTCCAAAAAAAAAAAAAAAAAAAAAAAAAAAGTGACACTGAATAAATATATTTTTGGGAAAAGTATGTGTCTTCCTGTCTAAAGAAAACATATCTGGAAAAATCTTCAATGCTATGATACAGTTAATATATATTTGGGATAAGTCTGCTATGATAGAGTTGGGATAAGTCATAGCTACACATTCAGTTATATGTGTGCTCTTTATCATGCAGAATATACTTTTTTTGCTTCTTAGTCCTGTGTGAAACACCCACCACATCACATTGAGTACACATCTATCTAAAGGGAAGTTTTTAAAGACTTCTAATTTATATTTTATTAAACTTTAAAATTTTGTTAGGTTTGGATAGGTCATGCAGAAATTTATTTAATTTTATCTGCAACCTTAAAGAAAATTTTGAAATTATGTACTTCTCATCGCTGGTTTACACTATATGCCATGCATCTCATCAGTACTAGTAATAGATGACTTTCTAGAAATGAGCAGAAATGCTCATCACCTGAGTCTCAGCAATAGCTTCTTTGGAGACCATTTATCTGCACTAATAATAGTGCAGAAATTGATCAAAAAAGCCTTACATAATTTTACTACTATGAGATGTATTTACCAAAACAGACCACCATGTATTTGTTGAATTCAGCCTACTTGCTTCAGCTATGATACATAATATTTTTGATTAATTTAATTTCTTATTTCTCAAGCAATACTTGGTTCTGAAAGGCAACACTAAGTGAAATTGGTGAAATGCTGTCCTAATGCTTAATTTCCTGTCTCACTTCTCCCCAGTTGTTACTGTTTACAAAATTCCCACTGACTAAAGCAAGGTAACATTGAAAGTCATTCACGTCAGAAATTTCTAGTTTTAGCTAGAAGTTAAAGGAACTAAAAAGCACAAAGAAATTGGCATAATTTTGGAAAGCATACCCAAAGTTAATATAGTTTTACTGCTAGTGCAATCTATAATAAACATTCTATAATGAATATTTATTCACATCTCAGGCAGTGGTATTTTATAGATAAATTTCCTTTACAGCTTTCTTCCAATAAAACTTGAGAAAACATATAAATAGCTATTTTGTTTTAAGTGCTGCATGATTAGAAGAGCCTAGACTTCTAGAGTACCTCTCACATAAATTGTTAAATATGCACTGTGGTACCCAGGAAATGCACAATTGTTCTGCTATGACAGAAAGGTTATCATTATCCTATTCAGAATTCCCAAAGCTTATAGATAGAAAAGTAATTTTTTTTCAAACTTAGAAAGCCACAGCTTGTGCTGTGCTCTGTTTCAGTTCCCCTTCTCCTCTCTTTTAATTGCTTAGGGAGATTAGCAAATCTGGCCCAGAACCCATCCTGCAGTGTTTCAGAGTGCTCTCTGTTCTTAAATATGTAGCCAAATTGATTTTACCAATAACGTCTACTTTTACATGTTCTGATCCTGTAAAGCCTACAAATCTATGGATCAATTTGACTTTATTTGGCTCCTATTCTTAAAAGGATCATATATTTGCCATTAATCTTCGATTGTATTCCATCTGCTCTCAAGGTGACTTCTATTGCTTCAGTACATACTACGGAGCTACCTGCCAAACAATCTTCCTGCTGCAAGGCTATGTGTTTTTCCAGAAATAGTTGCATCAGGGTATTTCATTCTTGTTTCATAAGCTGATTATCAGCAGCACTGGATCATAATATTCAATTCATTTGAAGCATTATATTACTGCTTTGGAAAGCACCTTTAACTTTCCATTTTCTTTCAGATTGACTGTGCACAGTATCCAACATTACTATCACTGAAAAAAGTATTCCCTAGGTAGTAGTTGAACCCAGGCTTCTGGTTAGCATATGGTAAGAACGTGCAAATTGCATGGCACAGTTGAAACCAAAGGCAATGCTTCTGGCATAGGAATCCTCTGAATCGCAAATTTCTGGAGCTGAAAGTATGTTGTGAAAATTCCCTATAAACTTGCCTTGTTCTTATTTTCTATCTTAGACAGTATTGGATTGGCCAGCATCATTAAAAAGAAACTAGACAAGATAGACTGTTGGTTTAACCTCTGTTATGGTTTAGGGACTCAAACCAGGACAACCAGTCACAGAGATTTTCCTGGATTTGTGTTTGCTACACCGTAGTAACTGCCTCTGTGTGTGCTCATTCATACACCCCAGAGAGCACACTGAGATGTGAGATCTTCAGTGAGACCATATTCCTTCAGCTGTAATCCATACCCTAACATTATCAACAGTATTTCACTCGGGCAAGCAATACAGAACCAAGAACGGAGGAAAAAGCACTGACACAGAGGGGTAACAGTTTCTGATTTGCTTATAGAGAATGAACTGAATTTCAGCAGTTCATAAGCAGACTCTTGAAACCCTTCACACCAAAGTATTCTTCCCTATGGGTTTTCATAGCTTTCCATGTAAGGAAGATAACTAATAGTTGTCTAAAAGCTGAAGATAATGTTCCTACAGCAGCTGGATTTTGTTTGGTTTTTTTAAGTATGAATTTAATCCAATACACTGGTCTGGGATCACCTCTAACCCTATACCTACTATTTCAGGTAAGCAAGGACACTGAAAATTGAGAGGAAACTTCTCCTGGAAACAGTTTTATAGTTGTCACTGATTTTACCTGAACAGATTCTAGTAGCCTAACTTTCTGGAGCTTTACATGGAAAGAAAACTTTGACACAGCCACAATCTGAACTCTAGCTTTCTAGATATGCAAGAATCCAGATTCTCTGGATTTCTCTGTACTGAGAAAAGAAATAGCTCATATGAACCAGCTTTTGTGCACCATCTACCCCTTTGAGATTGACAGTTTTATAATAGAGCTTCTACATGGACCACATTCTCTGTAAACAAAACATATAAACTATTACTGGAATCATCCACAGGAAAAATTCTCTGAACACCCTGAAAACTGAGAATAAGCCTTTTTTTTTAATTATTATTATTATTTTTTATTATGCTCTAACAACTCCCTATTCATACACCTGGCCTACTTCAACTCCTGTGAAAGTCACAGCTCCTAGTCTCCAGGACTTTAAGCTCAACTAAAATCCTAAATAATAGCTTCCAGATGGGTAGGAAACCCAGGACTACTAGAAAATTAATGGGAAGTGAGTCACAGCTGCAGGTAGCATCTCCCAAATTATATCTTCCAGCCCATCTGAATTCATTAACTTCACTTTAGCAGCTACATTAGCTCTGCAGAAGCACTTCTTTGTAACAATATTCCAGCCATAAACTTATCCTTCAAAAGGAGAAAGCTGCCTTCAACTCCTTGAAATTTCAGAAGCTGTTCACAGTAACTGGTGACAACCTTTCTTTAAACTCTGTGTCCATATGTGGCTTCGCAAACCCTTTCTGAAATCCTTGATTATATTTCAGCAAGATACCCAACATGTCACAGAGGTTGGGAAAGTGGTCTCATGTAACCTACTGCTTGTTTCTATCATTATGGTTGTTTAACAGCTGAAGTGGTTTTCTACTTCCAAATAAGTATGTTAATCAGGAGTGGGTAAAAGCTTAGGAAAAGTGAATTCCCAGAGACAAAGAATAGCTGTGGGTGATGAATTAATAATTAAATGGGATCAGAGGGATCAAAATCCAACCAACTTACAATACCTTATGGAGAAGCAGGGCAAGACTTCTGCTTGGCACGGCATGCACCAACCCAATTGTTCTCTGCTCAGCCGCTCCCTCTGCCTCGTGGATTTCATCATCCTGGAGCTGTGCTGTGTCTGTGCTGGAGGTTAGAGTAAGGCTCTTGCTGCAATCAAGGGAAATATTCCCTTTGCTCTCAGCTTAGAGGTTTTCAGCTGGGTCCTGTCCAGGATCAGGCCTGAAGAGGAGAACCAGGTCAGATACAAGCCCATGCGGTGTGTACCTCCCTGGGGAGAGGAACGAGCCAAAACCTGTCCATGCCAGGATGGGGGTCTTCGGGGGGCCTGACTCAGTAGGGCACATGACCACGCCCTGGCTGTGGGGAGCTGAAGACCAACCCTGCTGCAGGCATCACTGGGCAGGGACTGATCGGCCTGTGAGCAGAGCTGAAATGGGGTCCCAGGCCATGGGCATGGTGGAGGAGCCCCAGAGGGTCTGGCAAGGGCAGCCAAGATGGGCTGTTACCTCAGGACCTGGACACACAGTTACCTATAACATCAAATTAAGATCAGAGATTCATTATTTTCACTCTTGTATTTACCATCAGGCAGCAGGATGCTCATAAACATCATCCACATCCTCATTACAAAACTTCAAAATTCATGATTGCGATCATAATCTTATCTTTATTCAGTGGATACTTGGAAGTCATTTGTGGACTGAAAAGTCATCTCCCCTCTCCTCCTCTCCTCTATAACCTCTCTAAACCTATATAAATGTGACCTATATAACCTATCTACATTCAGCCATCTTTGAGGCAAATTGCATACTTGCTCAAGTTTCTAATATAAAGCCTATTTTATTTCGTGGATAGATTCCAAAAGATGGGATCCTCCATAAAGCAAAGAGCTAATCCAAGGTATCACTTGGCCATGACTTCAAAGTGTCACAGTCTTTGATGGCTATGAGTGTTCAGAACATTAGTTTTAATTCCCTCCCAAAGGGCAGTACCTCCTACTGAATGATGTTCTGCACTTGTGCTTGGGCAGAGCATATTGAAGAGGAAGAATGACAGTATTTGACTATATGGAAATCTAGGACCAGCTGGATGTCCTGACATTTTTTCTCATCCACACTTCAACCCAGTCTCAATTTATTTAATTGCACATTGAGCTCTTACGGTGACATTATCTTCATATACCTGAAAACACATAAACACATAAATCCTCTAGAAAGGTGTATGCAATATGAATTTTTTTTGCCATATTGAAATACAGAAATTAAGATGGATGAGAATCATTTGCTGATTAAAATGTACAATTCTTTCTGAATAGAAGGCAGTTGTAAGCACATTTGCCTATTTTCTTTTTATAGTTAAGGTCTATGCCATACTCAGAGATACAATACAAGTGGTTTCCTTAGCAACCATCAGATTCTGAAGGAAAACATAAATCCAGTATTTCTAAGTAACAGTAACAGAGAAAACCAATTAATTCCAGAATATTAATTTCCATCTATCTTAAAATTATTAGCAACTATTCCAAACTGAATTAGAGTATGCATTATTATCCTTCAGAGAATAAATCTCTCCAAATTAGTTTAGTAAATTTTCCAAATTAGCTTGGAAAATTTAATTAAAGTCATTTGCATGTAGGTAGTAGTAAACAACTTTCCACTTTCTGTCTACCTATTGCAGCATTTTAAATTTCAGTTAGTATTTTAAACATTGTTAAAACATATTAATGATAACCAAATCATTTGTGTATTGCTAAAACAGCATTTACCACTGTTTTTTTCCACAAAGCACAGAAGCAGACAACAAGTTGGTTTACAATCTCAGTTTGCTTTTGCTGCATCAAATAACTTGACAAAAATTCAGAATAACACTGCTGACTCCCATCTATGTGAAGATAAACTTTCAAAGGGAATTGAATGTGTCCTTTGTAATGAGATTTTCCTAAGTGTGCAAACAAACGGGATGAAAGAATAACTGCTTTCAACTTCCTCAGTCCATCTTAACCCACTGCTGACTTTGAAGCCAAGAATAACAGATTGTATTAAATCTTTAGCTACTGAGTTTAGTTATCTAAGGCATTTACTAAATTTGTAAATGCTTATTCAGTTTCATATTAGCTAAAGGAAATTACAGAGACTTTGTTTACTCCTGATATTCATTTGCTCAGCATTTCAACTTGCCTAATTTTGAAATAAAAAAAAAAAAACCCTGTCTCTGCTCCAAGTCTCCTGAAGAGACTAATCATGAACATCAAGAAAGGCTTTGCTGATCTTTTTATCATCCATAACCCTCATTTACCCAATTTTTTTTTGTAATACCCTGTAACTAATCCAACAGATTTTCCTCCAGCCCTGTCATTATACTTGACTTGCAGTTTTCAGAAAAAAGGATGTCAATTCTTAGTATGGGCTAAACTGGTGCCATTGTTGGGCATACCTTCAAGAAACCAGGCCTGTTGACAGGTGAAGGGGGCTCAACTGACCAAGTGGGGTGAGAGTGTCCTGGACAACAAGGTGGCTGGATTTACGAACAGAACTTCAAATTTGATATAGCAGTGGGAAGAGGATGGAGTTCCAAACACTCAAGAAGAGCCAGTGGCTGCTGTGGTCTTAGGAACTAACAGGGAAAAACACCCGTGAGTTGTCTCAAGGGAATTAGGGTGAACTCCTCTACAAAGGGGATGTGATTGATAACCCAGCTGAAGTGCCCCTATACCTACGCATGCAGCATGGGAAACAATCAGGAGCTGGTAGCCACTAGATGGAAAACTACAACCTGATTGCTATCATAGCAACTTGGTGGGATGAATCACATGACAGGAGTGCTGTGATTAATGGTGGAGGAGTTCCCTCCATTCCAAAATGGAATTGATTGCACAGTGCTGTTTTTGAAGAACAGCAATGCTCAGGTTGATAGCTTATGAGTGAAAATTAAAGGCCCAGGAAAAGGAAACTTTTTGCTTAGTGTCTACGGCAGACCACCTGATCAAGAAGAAGAGGTTGATGAAAAGTTCTTTTTCAACTGAAAGAAACATCACAGTTGCAGGCCCTGATCCTGGCTGGGGACTTCAAACACCTGGACATGTGCTAGATGCAGCCCAGACAACATACATATACAGTCATACTTTCCTAAGAGCATAAGACATTTCAGGAAATAAGATATTTAGGACAAGAGGAAATGGCCTCAGGGAAAATTTAGATTGGATATTAGGAAGAATTTCTTTACTGAACAGGTTATCAGGCATTGGAACAGCTCACCCAGGGCAGTGGTTGAGTCCCTATCCCTGGTGGTATCTAAGAGTCGTGTAGACGTAGTGCGAAGAGATATGGTTTAAACGAGGAGTTGTCAGTGTTAGATTAATCATTGGGCTTGATGATCTTAAAGGTCTCTTCCAATCTATGAAATTCTGTGATTCTGTGAAATTCGTACGGAATTGATGAAACAAATGAGTTACTGTCCCATACCTGTTTTGTGCAAGAAAAATCTTCCCAACCTTTACATTCAATTGGATATGGCCCATAAACTCTGCTTCCATCTAAAAGTTCATGTGTGTAAGAAGCAAGAAGAATTCATATATCTACACAAGAATAAATCTGCAATGACCTTCTCTGAATATTTTAAGACCAGTTTGCACTTCTAGTAATCCAGCATGAAATCATACTTCACCTATTCAAGTAAAGGCCAGCAGCTTAGACAGATAATGTTATTTTGTACAAGCTCAGTTGTAGGAAAACTTCCATTCGTTCCCTGTGTAGCAGATGATATCTTAGCAATGGAAATATTAGAAGCACTAAAAATTAAGGAAGTCATAATTTTTGCGGGTCTGGAAGTGAACAGTCTTTCCTTAATATAAATTCCGAACAGCTTACACAACAGGACAAGGTTTTTTAATATGTGTAATTACCACGTTTTTAAATATTACAGAAAACTTCTAACTGACAATTGCAGAGCCCAACATGAAAAAAAAAGTAATTTATATTACTTAAAACCCTCATAATTTCTAATCTCAGAACAAAAAGAAAATACTCGAAAAAAGACAGAACTAGGTCACTTCACAATGGTGCAGTAAAATGACAATGTGGTGTATGCTAACTGGTTTAGAATTGGGAAAAAAGGTTGGTGGCTATTTTTATCACACCTGGTTACATGCATAGTTCACAAAACCTGGTTATATTACTGGCATTAATAAAGGCACATAACATTTTGAAATATTTTGTGTAAAATAATGGATTGAGCAGTTCACAGTCATAGGCAAGATATTTCAGTAGATCTGTACATTTTACACAAGGTACCAGGAATAATAGTGAGAGTTTTCAGTTTTTTTCATTAAATCTTGTCATTCTACTGAAAAAGATATATTTTCCAAATAAAGTTACTTTCTTTGAAATCAGCTCTGTTGTAATTATTGTTAAACAGGAAAAAAGAGTAAGCCATACCTCTATGTGTGTTGTAATAGCATAGAGTGTAAATAGCACAGAGTGTAAATAGCAGTTTGCAGACCTACCAGAACATCCAAATGCACTGTGAATTACTTTGGGCACTTTCTGTACTGGGTTTATTAGTCATGACATTCAAACTTTGTTTAACTTGCTGCATTCTAAGTTGTGCACTCACTGAATTAATTCACTCTGTTATTTATTGTGAAAATTAGCAATAGGTATCTCTTAGAACCAAGTAATACCTGAGACTGGGAAACATACATCTGTGTTTTGAGAGTTACCTGATTGGCAAAAACAGTGTAGTGAAGTGAGAATGGATACAGAGGAACAGGATATAAACAGAAGACTCGGAGAGAGACGCTTGGCAACAACAAGAAGAACATGTCCAGGCACACCAACAAAAGCCATACCTTCTCTTACACTTCTTAGAAAGGGACAAGGGATTCATCCTTTCTTCCAATTAAAATTTAGCAGTTGGAAGTAAAAGAGCCAATACAGCCAACATTGTACATTACACATAACACAGGAGAAGAAAACATTTTATATCAGCCATAATGTTCATGTGTTTGTGATTCCTAACAGGAACACTGAACTAGTTCCTGAGCAGCACATCTACTGGAACCTACAAGCCATTTTTGTGTCTACTTTATGGAGCCCTCTGCCATGTTTGATTGAAATTGGCCAGCAGCTTGAAAAGTGATTCAAGAAGGAAAATAGAACTAATGTGTAAGCTTTACTTCTTTGTCATCAGTTAAAATATTTGCTAGTCACTCTGTTCTAGTGGCTGTTTCTCAGGAGCCATAAACACACAGAACTTTCAAAGTACCCTTCATAATCATTACGTTACCTTCCAGAGTTACCAAACGTAGAAAAAAAAATCACAGTATTTGTGAAAGTATGCAGAAAGTAAAAAGAAACTGTATGAAAGTTAGACAGAGGTTTAGACAAGGTTAAAAATAAATTGAATATTTCTCTATAGCAAGCAGTTTTGGCAGTAGAATTTGGGCACCAGAGATACTGTTTAAGTGACACATGTAAGAGCAACAGGGCAGTGCTTATACCATAAGTCATGCCTGGAATGCAAGCATCTAAAGAGATATATTATTCAGAAAATAGAAAAATGATGGTGATAGTAAAATAATGCTGTAGAACACCAATAGGTTTGTGGAAGAGACCATTAAGGCTGCTACTAAGGTTCTACAATATCAGAAATGCTAAGGGATGTTATAAGTAGCCACCATCTCCAACAGCTTGAGGCTCAGGGATTCCTCCTCCTACCTGCAGAACCCCAGTCCAGTGTGACTGGGGGTCTCTCTCCCAGGCCAAGTGATTTGACTGCTGCTTTCCTGTTTGCATATTAATCAACTTGTATCCCGGAGGCACACAGGCACATAGATAGAGAACACGGACATGGCCAGGCAAGCAAACAGCACCTATGCACAGGGCTCCTATAAAACAGAAGCATGAACAGTCAAATCCCCTCCTCCCTTACCTCAGCTAGTAAGGGCTGATGGTCACTAAGTGAAAGCACACACACAGCACTCTAGATTCAGAAGCACACGCGCATTCATAGATCCCTTGAATCCTGGCACACTTGAAGTTACTGAGGTGAATAATAAGGATATTGGTGCAAAATTGTAACACAGATAATGTGCTGGCATTATGACAGGTTATGCCAAAAGACTTTTACTAATACAAATATGCAAGATACTGTTAAGCCATTATCTGAAACAATGTGTATCACTCTAGTCACCTTCACACAGGAAAGATGAGCAGAATGAAGGCTATCATTATATCTGCTGTCTACAAACTGAGGGATTAAAATATGAAGAAAGGAGCTAAAGTTGAGGACAGGGATAAAGCTGGCACAGAAACACATGGGTATGAACTACCCACTAGGAAACTGATGTTGAAATAGAAAAGTTGAAATTATCCACTTTGCTGAAAAGGAAATTTGCTTTTTGATAGGCAAAAAAATACACCATTTGAAGATGAACAGAATTATGGAATAAAGTTGCATGCAACAGTAAGTAGATGAGCAGAGCTAATTCCTTTCTGTATTTCCTGAGATTTTATGTACATATAGTAAGCAACATCCTTTTAATGATATCCATACACAAAAGCAGCATTAAATATCACTGCTCCATACTGTATTTCCAAATAGATTCAGTTTATTAACTTCTATTTATAAATATTTATCAGACATATAACATGACTGGCTTGACAGGAACAAAACAGATGGAGCATATCGAGTTGTAAATATAAATAGTAAGACATTGAAAACATTAAATTTAACAGCACTTTGACATTGAATTCAGGCTGAAGTGAGGACAAGGATGAGACTTCAAAGCATGGCAACAGTAGAACTGTATATGTTTTTGTAACAGCTCTCCACTGTTTTAAAAGCCCTATCATAGTCCAGGAAACAGAACAGTATTGCAATGCTTTCAAGGTTTGGGGTTCTTCTGGCAATTGGCCAGATGTTATGATGCTGACAGAGCTACACTTAGTGCCGCTTTCTCAGCTTGATGCACAGTCTGTCCTGCCTGGAAGCCCACCCATATCTATTTTTTGGCCAAGCTTTTCTAAGAGGAATCACTCCTGTCTTTTCATATGGATAGATATACTGGGATAGAGTAAATTTTCTTCATAGCAGTGTTGTAGTGCTGTGTTACGGATTTGTAGCTAAAACAGCGTTGATAACACAGCAGCATTTAGCCATAAAATGCTAAATGCTTTGCCATAAAAGCTCAGGGAAAGGAGGAACACTCATGTTTATGGCATTTGTCTTCCTAAGTCATAACTACGTATGCTGAGGCTCTGCTTGCCAGGAAGTGGCTGGACATTTGCTTGCCCATGGGAAGCAGTAAATAAATTCCTTATTTTACTTTGCTTATGCATGCAGTTTTCAATTCACTTGTTAAACTGTCACTATCTCAATCTATGATTTTCTTGTTTTCCTCCTACTTTCTCCCCATACCACAGGACAGTGAGTGAGCAACTGGCTGTGTGGGTGCTTGGCTCTTAGCCAACGGCAACCCAACACAGTGGAACACAGATTATATAATTGTTCAAGCTAGACAAATGTCGTTGATGTATATGTCAGGGAACCCTCTATAAGGTCGAACTACTCTGCTAAATCACATTATAAATGTCCTACTGTATATCAGTAAATTAATTTCTTTTAAATATTCTTATGCCAAATGATGTGATTGTTCTCTTCAGCTCTGTTGTCCAGTTCCATACTCAGATATTTTCTCATAAAGGTAGAAAAGCTTATACTTCTGCTGCAGAAAACAGGGAATACCATTCAAAAGATTACAAAAGGGGCTGCAAAGTGTGACTTGTTATATGGCTGTGCAGGAGAGATGGAGAAATAATATTCTACATTCTTGGATATCCCTATTCAAATAGGCCTTTCAAACACCTTTGGTGAGTGTGGAATAATTAACTGGAGGTGACTTGGAAAATAAACTTATATTAAAGTCATAGCATTGTTCAAACACAAAGAAAAGTTATAATATCAAAGAAGCTTCCAGGATGGAGAGCACCTGCAGCTGCTATGCAGAGAATCCATTCTACGGTGGTTCCCTGGACCACACTGTTTGCAAAACAGCAAGGAAGGTGGAGCAGAGTGAAGACTCTGTAGCCAGGCTGTGTGAATTATTGCAGAAGGTGGGAACTTTGTGGTACTATGGAACTGATAAGCTACATATTTGCCATCTGAGCCAACAGTCTGTCATTTTTTGACAAAGTGTTGTCCTTCGTGCAAACTTTGCTCATTATAATGTCATTATAATACCAAAACACACCTCCATCCCAAAAGCTACCTGCCTCCAAAGTGCAACCACTCCTCACCAAGCTTGCGCCCTAAATTTTCTTCATCTATACCTTTAAAAATAAAGCAAGAGAATTTTATACCATTCACAATAAATGTATGTATGACTAGAATCACTCAAGCTCCACCTTGAAGATAAAAAGTAATATAAAAAAAGTCTTAAGAAAGGGGGAATGTTAGGGAAGATACCATCGTGAACAAGTCAGGGAAGATATCATCACAAATTAGTCAGGGAATATACCATTGTGCAGATTAACTCTGACTTCTGGGATCAGTCAACAGACTGAGCCTTTTCCCCCACCACAGGGACACCTCTGGGTGAGATCTGGACTTTTCCAAGTGCTTTCTCAGAAAACTTAGAAAATAGGTCTATAGAGATTGCTAACATAATGTGTTTTGTAACTGAGCTATATTACTTGCAATCTTGATACTTGCACATGCTTTTGCGGACAGTGTATTTATCACCGACAATCCATAAGAAACTGTAATCCTGTTGCTTTAATAAACCGCACTGTTCATGTAGCTGGTGGCAAACATTTCTTATTGGGCACCATGTGTGAGAGTGTGACCAGACAGGTGAAGTGTGCTACTGAGTGTATCTGTGTTATCAGACTCATAGTGCCAGACTGGACATCACTCAGAATCTAAGCCTAGCTGCCCCCAGCCCCTCTGATAGCTGAGGACAAGCTGGAACACAAGGGGGTTTATTTTCTGCCTCTTAATGCAACAGTGAGCCACATATAATTTATCATTTTCTTAATTTTATTATTAGGTTACATGAAAGTAGCCACAGGTCATAATAACCGAAGTTGTGGGCCACCTCAGATTCAATTGGACAGTATGTTCCCCATCCCTGAACTCAACATTTTCCACTGATACTTACAATAGATTTCCAGAGCCATGTGCATACCAGGTAGGACAGATAACCACTGTCCCATTTTTTGGTCACAGACTCTGAAGCACAAAGAATGTCAAATAGACTAGCAAATACCATCTTCTTGAGGCAAATGGAAAGCACAGATATGATTATCTAAGTCTGTATGTTCTCTAGCAGTTTCTACCAGAATGTGCTACCCTGTTGTTGCTCAAACCTGCCCCAGCTATATATAGAAGTAGGTACATGTTCACCTCCAGAATATTCATGGTATCCAAACATTCAGAAGTAAGTCTGAGAAAGATACCCCACTGATAGACAGCCACAGCTAATAAGCAAACTATTGGATTCATTGCAGAGGTATTAAAATAAAACTGTGTGGTCTCTGTGTTATACAGGAGGCTTCTGTCTGGCCTTAAAATCTGTTTCTGGCTACATGGCAAAAAGTCAGCAAAACCATGTGTACATTTGCTTCACAAAGGTAAATATCTCTTTAGGAAAAAAAAAATCAAAATATCCTGTAACAATACATCCTATTCACAATGATCTTTACAGACTTTTGATTTTAAGATTCATACTGTCCACATTTTCTGCACTAACCTTACTAAACACATTTTTAATTCCATTAAAATCTTTAGCTTCAAGTTCTGCATAAAATAGCAATATTATTGATTCATCCTTTTTCTCTCCTTGAGGCATGGTTTAATTTCACATCAATTTGTATAATGAAAAAAAAGGAGTGAATCTGCCAGAAATGACTGCTAAGAAAAAAAGCTAAAAATCAATTAAAACACCTTATCAGCTACAAAGATAGTCATATCCTTTTACTAATGAAGGGAGATATATTGCAACATAGAAAATGAGAGCTGATATGATACCTGTTTCCACTAGCAGATTTTGTACTTCAGCTGGCTACAGTGATTTTATGCTGATGTATTAGAGTGTAATTTTATCTACTATCAACATTAAATTTCTGGAGGATTAAGTAGACAATTAAATCCAATGGAATGAAAATTAAATTATCAAATTAATCAAAAATATTTTTATCCCTTTGTATTTTGTTATGTATTTATTTTTGTTTCATCAGCATAAACCATTTGTACAGTATGACTTCTACTCACAGCAAGGACAATCAAATATAAAAAGTGCATGCATTTTAGATACTCAAGAGTGGTAGATACTTTTTTCTCAGACTCAAATTTTGCCCTTGATTAATCATTGAAAGACTTAACATTAAATTCAGGGGGTGACAGGAGTTTACCCCATGAAGTACGTATAAAAATATATTCATCTTGTAGAACCCCAGAGATGTGGTCTGGAAGAAACTTCGAGCCCAATTTTCCACCTGAAGTAGGACCACTTGTCTAGCCCAGTCTTGAAAACTTCCAGGGTTGAAGTTTCTACCGTCTCCCAGGGCAGCTGTTAGCCTCCTGCCAGATCAGAGTGATGTTGTTTAAAGTGTAACCTTCAAAACCTTTAATTCTGGGAATTTATATGAAGTTAAGAGCATCAGGTGCTTAGCTCTTCTTAAAACCAGATAACTCTTGTCCTGAGACAGTTAAATTCTATTTTTTTCTGTTGCAGTATCCCTGTTTCTTCAACAGTTTTACTGTTATGATTGGCACTTATTTTGTGATCATGAAGGTCATGTAAACATTCTGTGTAACATGGCTCAACTCTAGGACCCAGTGTATTGCCAAATACCAACACCATAAATGTAAACTAGTATTTTCTTAGGATCCAAAAGAGAGAAGCAAAGTGTTGGCTAATGTGCCTTCACCAGCCTCTCTTACCTAGATGATGGGTAGCTGAAATCTGAAATGATGTCCTGTTAGCTGGGACCTTGGCAGAATTTTATTATTAGGAATGTTTCCATATGGAAATTTTTAGTTGAATTCAAAAAGTTAATTTTCATCTCTTATATGTATTTTTCTTATATGTTTTCATCTCTTGATGTATTCTTAAACTGTCATTGCATTTTACCGTAGTGGTCGTTAAAATGTAGTAAGTGGGAAAGTATCCCTAAGTATATGTGATGTTCTGATTGTTTGTCATGGTTTATCTATGTAATACCATGAACATTATTATTTCAGAATAATAATAAGTGGTTTTATTAAGTCAATGAGCAAAACCTTTGAGAACTTACTTTTGCTTGCTTTTAAAATACATGTTGAAGCTTTTATTCCCTTCTACTGCAACCTCTATGAACACTAACCCTCTAAATCTTTATTCTTTAATATATAAGCCACTAGTGTATTGAAGTGGAGGTCAATAGTGCACAAAAAGATAAGCTTTTACAATGTCAATTCCAGAATTCCATTGAGTAAAATTATTAAGGGTTTTAAAATAAATGGACAATTTATTTTAGGCTTGGAAAGTAGTGTCAATCTCCTTAAGCAAGAACTTTACTTGGTAGTCCATCTTTATAGGTTCCATAAAATGCTGCATTTCATTTAAACATTTGAAGGTGCAGAACATTTGCCTGTGATGTTTTCAAAACCCCTTTAAGAGATTTGACATATGGTGTTTTTGAAAATCCCAGCAGAACGTGCCTACAACTGTTGAATATCTAATCCCAATAGCCTGTCTACCTAACGTGCTACAGTAGTGAACTATCACTGAATAACAAAAGCATATGCATGCCTTTTGTTCCTTACTATGTCTTTGTACCTTCCATTCATTCCCTGAGGTGATCTACAAGCCAAACATTGTCCTAATTCTGAAGTGCAGCGGTAAATCATGAATACAAATGTGTTTCAATGTAAGACCAATATAGAATTTAAAGGTAGATTTCTTTGCTTCTTTTTTTTTTTTTTTTTCTTTCTTTCTTTTCAAATTGGTATAGCTTCTTAGAGTTTAAAATCAGAAAAAAAGCCCAACCTTTTGCAAATAATTTTAGTGACCTCTGTATAAAACAGTCCATAGGACTTTCCTGTTTTATCCAAAGGTATCTCAAGGGAAGAAAGTAGCTTTCTGTCAAATGATTGTGGCTTAGTTTTCTTCTTTGTTAAAAAGGAACCAATTTGTTCAAATCTGTCCTGTGGGTAATTCAGAAATATAGCTAGCATAGAATACAGACAGTACTAAATTGGATTTATGGCCCTAAAAAGTGGGCTGTGAAGGTGATCAAGTTAAAGATAAAGGATAGCCTAGGAAAAAAAAAAAAATGGTAGAATTGTTTTTTATGATGAGATTCTCTTCCTGATTATGTCATGGATGTTAATGTGATCCTCTTTCACTTGGGCATTTATAATTAGATAATAAAATCATCATTGGTATCTGTATTCAGGATGTTTGAACTCAATCAGGATTGAAAAATCTATTTTGATCTCTGCATCTCTGAAGTCTTACAGTCAGTTAGAAACTGTACGTGATTATACCTTCTATCATATCTGTGCACAAATTTGGAATTATTTTGTTGATAATCTGATTGCATCTGGTATATCATTGACAAAGCATTTCAGATGAGTTCACTAGGATACTTTTATGGGACAGACCATGACAATCCCTATAAGACCCTATTTTTTTAATTAGACTTATTGAACTACATCACGTTCTTTGATTTTTCTTTAGGTTTACCATTTTACAAACAAGCCATCCCAAGTTAGGGAACAACATATTTACAAAATACTATACATTACTCAACATAAAGCCAAGATTTGAAGCTCTTGGTTTTTTCAAGCTTTTTGTATAGATTTGCTTTCAAAGCTTCCACTGATAGCAGGATAGATCTGATCTGTAAGTTATGAAAATGTATTTGGCAATATGACAGCTTGAGACTACTGAAAAGCTAAATCATTTGGTTTAAAATTATGTGGAAGGAAGTCATTATGACATAACTGCCTAAAACATCCAGAAAATATTTAGGGTACACAAGTATGAAAGTATAATTGCCATTTCTGTGTAAATTACATATGTTTCCAAACAGTTAGAAAATGCAAATTAATATAGTGGGGACTAAGCACAGAGCTGAGTTACGTGAAAATTTGCATGATTAAAACCAGAAGCAAACAAGGAATATTGATAAAATGTTTCTATCAGAAGCTGTTGATTCAGCAAAGACCAAATGTCTTGGGCAAGTATTCTAAATGTACAAAACCCCTCCATTAGTTTTCTGGCAGAGATTTTGCTGATGTATCTGGTAGCAGCTCAGAACCCAGCCTGGCAGATGAAGGAAGAGCTTGGATTTTCTATGCTTCTTGACACCAAGAAAGTTCACCATGGGAGAGTACTGGTGCCACAGTGGGTCCTTCTTAGTATTTTAGCATTTTAGATTGAACAGAGTAAGTTTTCCTGGTGCTATTCTAACTGCTACATATTTACCTAGAAGTAAAGTTCAGGGATTCAAGTGATAAAATCCTCTTGTGTGTGCTGTCTGAGCCCAAGTTGATGTGAATATTGACTGTTGCCTAAATAAAGATCAAAGGCAGAAAATTATGGGAAAAAGGTGAAAGCAGTAAATAGAAATTTTTTTTTAATTTATAAAATATTTGAGTCACAATGAAGCAAAGTCTTTGAATGTGAGCAGCATTTGGGGATTTTATTTAGTATGTTCAATTTTAAGAATAAGTTTGACTGTTTTCATATCAAAAATAATAGCTATGTGTAAAAAACACTCTGAAATTAAATTTATCCTGCAGTGGCTTGGTCCTAATTTAATATATTCATCAACAACATAGACAGCGGGATCAAGTGCACCCTCAGCAAGTTTGCAGATGACACAAAGCTGAATGGTGTAGTTGACACATTTGAGGGACAGGATGTCATTCAGGAGGAGCCTGGACAAGCTTGAGAAACAGGCCCATGTGAACCCCATGTAGTTCAACAAGGCAAGTGCAAGGTCCTGCACGTGGGTCAGGATAATCCCTGGTACCAATACAGAGTGGGCAATAAGTGAATTGAAAGCAGCCCTGAGAAGGGCAAGAAGCCCAACATGACTCAGCAATGTGCACTCACAGCCCAGAAGGCCAACCCGATTCTAGGCTACATCGAGGGAGGGGATTCTCCCCATCTACTCTGCTCTGGTGAGAGCTCACCTGGACTACTGTGTTCAGCTCTGGAGCCCTCATCACAAGAAACACATGAATCTGTAGGAGCAGGTCCTGAGGAGGGCCACAAAAATGGTCAGAGAGCTGGAAAGCCTCTGTTATGAAGAAAGGTTGAGAAAGTTGAGGTTGTTCATCCTGGAGACAAAAAGACTCTGTGGAGACCTTATTGGAGCTTTTCAGTACTAAAAGGGGGCTTAAATGAAAGATTGGGACAATCTTTCTAGCAGGACCTGTTGTGACAGGACAAGGGATAATAGTTTTAAACTAAAAGAGGGTAGATTTAAACCACCCTTAGACTAAAAGGAAGACATTTTTTTACGATGAGGGCAGTGAAACACTGGAATAGGTTGCCCAGAGAGGTGGTAAAAGCCCCATCCCTGGAAACATTCAGTGCCAGGTTGGATGGGCCTCTGAGCAACCTAATCTTAGTAAAAGATGTCCCTAACCCAGGGGGGTTAGACTAGATGACCTTTAAAGGTACCTTCCAACCCAAACTGTTCTATGATTCTATGTTCCTATAATAATTTCCAACAAAATGCTTGAGAAACATAACACTAGTTTTAATAACAGATAAATAAAAGTTATTTGTGTGATACAAGTAGGTTTAATTTATACTATTCCATGGCTTACAAGCATTTAATCAACTTGTACTTTCACATCTTTTTGTTAAAAAAAAGTAAGTACCTATATATATTCTATTTATATGACAAAAGTATTTAATCCTAAATATTCAGGTTTTAAAAGAAGGGTTTTAACTTGTTACAAAAGTGAGAGGTAATAGAGGGCTATGCATAGATACCAACAGGATACCCACACAGCTGAGAGACAGACTCAGAAAGTGATAGAAAATGGAACTTCTGTTGAGTACGAAGATTTTTTTTTAAATTAACAAATTCAGCTAACTTAGGAGGCACTTCCTTACAGTTAGCCAAAATCTCACTAAAATCCCATCTTCTGCATGATACACTGCAGAGAAATAAATCTATCCAGTCAAGATGCTGTATCCTGAAAGTATGCTAACCCAGTTTCTTCAGAAAAGCAAAGAACGAGTTACTTTTTAAATGTAGAAATGTTTAGTAAACCAATATAGGAAGCAGATATTAAGGAAATATCTGTTTCCCTCCTCTGGCTGAGGACATTTAAAACCGTATCTCCCATGTCCTGGAAGGACACCCAGACTTTCAATCCATAGAGTTTTTTGGTCCTTTTTAGTGAAACTGTGCCAAAGGCAGGAAAACAAAAGATTCATTAAGCACAGATGAGAACATTTTTCACCTTGAAGAAGAGATCCTCCTGTTCTGGTTTCTGAATTAAAAACAGTTTGTGTAATTTAAAGCAAGCAGCTCTAACCACTACACTATTAAATAAAAGGCATTTGGAGGATTAGATGGCAGGTCAGTGGGTTTTTTTAGAACTTCAGGACTGAATTAATGCGAAGTACAAAGTCTCCCTGTTTGTGTCTTTTGACAGGTGTGCCACCATGGAAAGTTTGTCATAATACAAATCAATAAAATGACTAACAATTCAGAAGTGGTCCTTATATTTTCTGACGTCACAACAATCTTTTATTATATATGAAAAGACCTACTGAGCTAGTTCCTTAGCAGGTATATATTAATTGGAATTATTCTGATGATAATCTGAATGCATCTGGTATATCAATGACAAAGCATTTCAAATGAGTTCACCAGGATGCTTTTATGGGACAAACCATACACCAAAAGACAACAATCTATTATATACAAAGAGAACTACTGAGCTAGTTCCTTAGAAGGTATGTATTAATTTAAATTTGAATTATTGTTTGTCTTATTTAATATTTTCATAATGCAGAGTGCAGTGATGTCACCATTTGACATCATCTTTAATGGATGTACCTAATTCAGTTATAATATACTTGGTAGATACTTGTATATAGATGTAAGAAGGTTATAAATACTGCCTGTTTTCTACTTTGTTAAAATATCGCAGTTTTGGCATCACTTCCTTTCAATTTTAATTTTAATTAACCAAAGCTTAGGAAGTATTCTGAAAGTGATGAAATATGGAGTCTTGAGGTTTCTTACTGAATTAAATTAGGGGAGTTCCAATGTTCTTTTCAGTATCCAGATTTCACTCCAAGATCAGATGTTCTACAGTAATATAACTTACAGACTCTACTACTTGCAAGTTTCCAAAAGTTTCTCTTGGTTTTGTCTTTCAGTTTCAGAAAGTAAAATGTCATTCATTAATTCCAAGTCTTACAAACCTCTTAATTAACCATTATAAATAAATAATTCGTTCATGCTTTAAAACAAAAAAGAAAGAAAACAAAAAAACCCCAACCAAACAAACAACAAAAACCAACCAAAACATACACACTTCCCTCACAAACAGAAAAATCCTAACTAAGCAGCTGTCTTTTGGGTATCTGACAGAGTGTAAGTTGTAAGTTAGATATTTAGAGATAGAAAAAGATTAAATCAAATATGCCCACTTCCAGCCGTTGTGGTATTTAAAGTGCCACCATAACGTGAGCACTTTTATTTGATTTAGATCCTTAAATTGCTGTCTTTTGGAGATTTTCTGCTCAGAGCAGCGGCTAATCCTCTCCTCTCCCTAATCCGTCCTGAAGTGCCTGCATCTCCCCTGTATCATATGAGGGATTTGCATGCACTTAGGTTCATGAATTTTATTAAGCTCTCTCCAAAACACAGGGAAAGTTTTGAACACAGCAAACCCAATTCACTATGGCCATTCAGCTGCATGAGAACACACCTAAGCTAGCTGATAGGAAAAACTGGAAATGAAGACAACCAGTACAGTATTCATTGAAACTATTATCCCCTACTTCCAGATGGATATGCTGACATTTACTTTCTCCCCTCTTCCTTTTCCAATATTTGGTTCTCTGTAAGTATCTAGTTAGTTTGTTACAGCATTTTTCTGAAACTTCCACTCATGTTACCAGAGGAATAAAATAAATTTGAGCATTTATATTCCCACATTTTCTCCCTACACTTTGGTAGGAGGATAAAAGTCAGAGCTGAAAGACTGGGGAGAAGATACCTCTTTTCTGGAGTTAGGCATACTTTGAAAATATATAACAAATGCTCTGCAAGCAAAAAATGTGTGGAATGAAATGCAATCCATGACAGAGTTGGGTGCAGGTAATGTACTTGGTTTTTTACCAAAATTTCCATGCTGCAGCAAAATATCCTTATGAGTCATTCCTAATGGAATAGCTATAGTGTATAGTTCAGTGAAGGTTTCAGGTCCAACAAAACTCATAGAATATTTAATAGATAAATAATGCTTTAACATTTTCATTCTCTTTATGTAGTGACAGCTACAGAAAGATACAGTTACAGGAGAAAATTACCACTTACTTTGAGACATCATAGAAGTGTAAGAAGTTTCTTCCATATACTAACATTTTCCATTCTATTTGTAGGACTGACAGTTATAAAAAATATGTATAACATTTAATAGATATATACACAAAAAATTGAAAAAGTAGTTAATAAATGTTCTCTAATCATAATTAAAAATATAATATTACAGTATTGCTCATAACATCCATTAATCTTATTCAAGAAAAATGTTATGTCACTAATGAGAAGTATAAAATATTCGTTGAGAGGCTACATGGTGGTCTAGTTGCTACAAATCAACCACACACCATTGAATTAGTTAATTCATCCATATGGTGATATGTGTCTGCTGAGGTTCTCTCATATCCAAGGTTCCCAGTTTTTCAAAAGTTCACTTTCAGTAAGAGGGATCCAAAGTATAGCACAAGTAGACATCTCACTTGGGTCTGTGCGGTTTTGTAGAGCGTGAGGTTTTTCTAGTTTGGTCTCTGAAAGAATTTATTTTTTTTGTCTCATGTCACTGATAATGTGCCAGTGATATATCGGTCAGTTGGTATCTGTTGAACATTGCCAATCTATTACAAACAGGCAAAGTTATGACTTTGATATAGTGACAGTTGATTGTACATTTTAGCTTGTTAAAGTTTATAGACAGAAAGACACAGTATCTGTCATTCTATTCTATTCTATTCTATTCTGAAAGCCCTAACTCCCATTAATATAAAACATCGTCCAGGTCAGCAAGAATCCCAGCCAAAGGTCCAACAAACAGTTCACCCACCCAGATGGCAGATTCCCAGCATATATTCATTGTCTGATATGTGTGACAAAAGCAGAGATTTCTGGTCCTCCTTCTTAGAGCTCAAGGCAGAGGAGGCAGCACTGTGCAAACCCCTGGGCCCTCATGTTCCCATGGGACTCTGGGAGAAACACCCTTCTAGTCACTGCAGTCCTGCTATTATCTGTTGGCAAGGACACTCACTGCCTAACCTCAGCAACCCAGGCAACCTCCCTCTCACATGATCTAGCTCCCTGTCTGGATGCATTGAAATGCTGGTTGACAGTTACTTGTACAGGAGATATAATGGCCTGGGGAGTGGCTTGTGGACAAGTACGCTCTGGAAGGAACATTTTAGATGCCTATCCAGATATATCCTGGCTTCCCCCTTAACTACTAAACCCAGATAAACTTAATATTCTTCACATCATTTCCAAGGACGAGTATGTGATCTTAACTCTTGTCAGATTTTGTTGGACTTGGTGCTCCTCCAAAATTTGCCAGCAGTTGATAATTAAAGTATCTGGGAAAAAATGCTTAATGTGGTAGCTACTGAAGAAACTGTCCTATCACCCTGCTACTCAGATTTCACATATTAAAAACCCTGACATGTCTGTAAATCAATGAGCTATTTTTATGTGTTTATATGTTGGTAAACTGGTGAAACTCTGAATATATTTATAAATACTCATATCTTCTCTATTAAGAACAGCAGGTTCAATACTAAGCACACCTGAGCCCACTGAAATTTTGTCAGATATTTATGTCATCTCATTATCTATCTTTTCAGAATAATTTACCTCAGTTTCTGTTTCTTAATGAAAAACAGTCATTTATTTTGCTGATTTGATTTAGTATCTTACTGAAGTTCATAGTTGTCTATAAGATAAATTCCCTGTTCTGCTACATCTCCTCTCTACTCTTTAGAGTATTATTGTCAAAAGGTGTTATGCCACTTCTGCTGTCTGTACAGATGAATATTTTAACAAGCAATGGACCTGAACTAGGACATCAAGTTCATGCTTCCTTATATTTTAAATACATGGAGATACAGTGTAAGCTTAGAGCAAGACTATCCAAAATTAAACATAATTTTGTTGTAATGATTACTTAATTCCATGTTATCCTTTCCCTTAGATATATGTGTAAGAAAAGTCAAAATAATGCATCGTCAGAAAGGTTGTTTCTGAGGAATCAGCATATTCTAAGTTCATTTTCAGGAGCATAGCTGGTGCACAGGGACAATTTTACTCAAGCAGCCTCCTTACCATGAATTTGTTCATTCTGGGGAAGATTTAAGCCTGGGAGAATGACTTGAATTAGACAACAGCTTCCCCTCGGCAGTCCAAACCACTTGAGGTATTCAGTAAAAAAGGAAAGTGCTGAATTGCTTCAGCTGATAGGGGCTGCTGGAAGATCACTTGCACACAAGGCAGAGTGTGTATTTGCATGTGTCCTTGGTCCAGAGGCTCCATGACAATTTGGAGTAAAATCCCCGTCTTGCATGTTCCTTGGGGAAAGTTTATTATAGAGTACAGACAGTTTGGAAGTAGGGCCTGCCCACTCTTCTTAAGATCTATTTTTCAGGATTAACTTCTGTTTTATCTTGTTTGGTGATGCATACATGCATGGTCTCCCCAAACATTGACATGCACACACTTAAGCAGACACACAGGTTCGTGAGGCAGAACTTACTAAAAGACAGTGGTTGAACTGCAGCAGGTCAAACTATAAAGGCTTGTAGGAGAGCAATTTCATTTCTTGATCTGGGTCAACTCACTGCCCAAAGCTTATTTTTATGATTTCTTTAAAAACTTGGGCTAGCTCCAAGCCCTGTGTCCCACAAGCTTTGAGGCTTTCCTCTATCTTACCTCAATTTTCTTCTATAGAAAGGGAATCTGCCAGTATCCAGCTACAGCATATTGTAAGCAGTTCTCAATTCCTCCTTCCATAGAGGTTCTGCAGCTCACAGCTTCCCTGCTTCCTTCTCTGAACTCTATTCCAGCCAGCCCCGGTTGCACCCAGCATGTCGTACACTGTTGCATCAGTCCTCCTGTTCTCTGCTGTAAAACTTTTCTGCTTTCTGACAGTTTGCCCTTGCTCTGATTCCTGCCTTCTCAGAGTACAGTGTCACAGCCTGCCAAAGATGGTGTGCCAAGAAAGGGGAATGCACCTGCCTGTAGATCCTGGCTGGGTCAGCAGATAAAGAACTGATTTACTAAAATTTATTTTTGGAGATCCTAACTTTCCTTCATCCAATATAATCAAATCAAATAGTAAAATAATACCCAAACTGGCTATTTTGCCTCCTGTGCTTGAACTCATAGCACACCTTCTCAGCTATTCCTAGGATGTGTTAAAATCACACTAACTAAAAAAATCTAAGGTGCTTTGGAACTGAACTGATTTTAACTCTAAATGGTTAACAAAATACAGTTGGATATTTAAGAGCTAAGTTTGGAGAAAGACTCAAAGTTTGGAATGGAAGACTTCACTCAAGCAGACTTCTATTTCCACCAACAGAATTAGACCAGGTCCAAACATTCTAGAAAATGCCACCTTTGTAAATTGTTAAAGACTTGATGGTTTCTTTTATATGGAGCTTATAACAGTTGAATAATAGGCAGCTGGGGTTTGCGTGGTAATGAGTTAGAATTCAGAGTTAGAATTCATTGCCAGGGGTAGGAAAATGAACACAATAAATTATAAAGCCAAATAAAATTGTCAAGATCCATTTTTGAAAACTCAAAGATTTTTCAAAAGATTTTTCTTTCATGATGATTAGATGTGACCAAACAACTGGCAGAAAATGACAGTGCTAATTGTGAGTGTCTGGGCAGCTACACAAATTAATGATAATTTTGTGTTCACTGAATAGGAAAGAAATACAAAGACTGTCCTTATGGGAGAATGAATCTCATCACACAGTACAAAACTGCAGGTTAGGGAACACGTTTCAAGAGTTAGAGGAAAAAGCTTCCTTAAGCACCAGTAGAGCAGAACCACAGAAAACCTTTGCGAAACTTTAGGTTTGAGCCTCATATTTTTGCTAGTTTTTATTATGATCTCTTACTACCTTTTTAAGTACTATGTACAGCTATGCTAAAGTGATCCCTGTGTGGACAGAACTTTCACATCTCGTCATATTTCCAGTTTTGTTTTGAGTGATCCTATTGAGTCAGAAGACGCACAAAGCTGCTATCAATTTATTTCTCTTGCATCTGTGTTCCTACAGCTTCTCAGCAAGGCTAGTAACCCTAATTCTAGACATGTTTAGCCCCAGACATTTCTACAATTAGTTTAGTAGGGAATGTCCAAGAAATTAGTACCTGGTTATCAAAAAATGTTGATTCAAAGGACACATTCCCTGCTTCCCCTATATTGCCTGTTTCACAGGATTGGGTTTCTTCTGCTGAAGTGTCACATGGCTTTGCATGCAGCAGCATCACAGGATTTAACTTGAACTGACTTCACATTATTTTATAGCACAGAAGTTAATCTGATACAGTACAAAGATTTTTGCCTTTACTATTTTGTAAATTAATGTCTACTGTGTCTTACTCACTCGATACCCAGTATCTCCACTATTGATAGCAATAAGATTAGTGGCATCTCTTGAAATATGGTTTCAGGATAGTGAAGAATCATATAAAACTTCTTAGGAATTATTTTCCACTCAGCTGTCACAGAGGGCACATAAGCCAGCTTCTAACTAATGAGAGTTTTGGCACATTTTTTCTTGCAAGGTTCAAAATTACCTACCAAATATTTTTTCTTCCATTGTCTGAAACAGTTACTTATTTCTGAACATGTGATAATCATATGGCCTTACTGCATCTCTTCCCATTGTCCATGAGACTGATCCCTCACCAAAGAATTTACAGAGGCAGAAACAAATTGACAGTGGAACTACTTACATGGAGCAACATTGCTCTGGGTACATTTTTGAGGATGAATTTTGGAGTACATCTACTCTTCCAGATAAAATATTTCTTCCAGTAAGATTTATGATGGCTCTAAGGTGGCCTCCAAGAAAGCAAACACATAGACAGTTGGAACGAGTAGGATATACTATGCATGGAAGTGCAAAGGTATATTAAAAAAAAGACCATGGCTATTCTAGAGCTCATAAAGAGATGCTTTTGTTACTTATGGATCCACATATTTCTTTGTCAGTCAATACTCATATTTAAGAATCATTAAAATAGTCTTTCAAGAGTAAGACAGTGACAAGGATCATATGCAAATTCATAAAACAAGGATCAAAGTTATCTTAGTTATTTCTAGGAAATTAAATAGGTTTCTTATGTTCAGATCCTGGTTGATAGAGTCTCCTTTTGTAGTCAATGGAAAGCACCTGAGAAAGATTTGGCTCACAGAAGGGACAAATCATCCTCTGGAGATACTTGATTCACTTTTCATTAGAGGTGTCTTATTCTGTTGATTATACAAGAAGTCCAGAGCAATTATACTCCAAGGAACCTCAATTAAATACCTAAAATTTGCCAGAATAAAATGGCCTCAGGCAAATTATTCCAAAAACTTCAAATGCACCAGACTCTGCTGTAATTCAGATAACGGACTTTCAAATTAGTCAGAAAATGTGATCAAAGCATCACATTAAGGCACTAATAAGAGTAATACACTTTGATCATGACTAATGAGGTACAAAAGCAGAAAAAAAAAAAAAAAAAAGAGAGAAAACTTCAGTGGAATAAAAAGATAATTAAATATAAGGAATCATCGGCCTCCATACAATCTTATTGATAGGGCAGAGGTTAATATTATTGCATATTTAGGCAGACATTATTATCTCATTCTTTAATGAGTTCTTTTCATAAAAGCTGAGGCTACTTTTCCTGAGAGTAAAAAGATCTAACATAATAATGGTAGGTTATAAATGGATGACTTAAATGTATTTTTTTCCATACCATTTCAGGACTCAAGTATGAAGTATAAATTCCAGGGTGTGGAAAAACTGGTGAGGCTTTTCAGATTCAACAAAGGACTAGCCCCAACAGAATACTGTGCCCACTGATTTAAGCTTTGTTTCTCTTTGTGAGAGATTAAATGATGCCCATTTATTGCCGGAAACTCAGAAAAGCATGGTATTTCTAGTAAAAGAATTAATACTTTTAATTTTTTGCCAGATAACACAGTGCCTCTGGTTTATTGATAAGAAATCTGGTATTGGTGCGGTTTGTACTGCAAAGGAGTATAGCCATGGTACAGGACATGATGGATGAGACTTCTGTGCTCTGTGTTTTGATGAACTAGAACAATAAATATATTTGATAATAAAGCTAGATTTAAATTAATAGCTTTTAAATTATCTTTATCACCATTTTTCTTCAGCTTTTACTGATCTGAAAATGGCTGTGCCCAAAAAAGCATGAGTGGTGTTCATGGACAAAGAAATGAGCCCTGGAACATTACTTGTTCGGTGAACCTGAGCAATATGTTAGTCTGATATAAAGACTAATATCTGGAAAATTTAAGACTGTTATGTTGTAAGCTACTCTATGCTGTGATTAAATATTGATATTTTGTACATACATGGGTCTTACAGAATAATTCCTTATGCCAAGGAAATGACAGTTTTCAAGCTGGAAAGTGCTTTGGCTGGGAAATACTTTATTAAGCTGTATTTCATTGCTATATTTTAAGCAGTAAAAAAAAAAAAAAAGAAACAACAATCCAACCATGAGATAATGGAGGATTTGATAGCTATATATTCCTGCAGGTATCTCTATGGAACCATTAGTGTGCTTCTCAGTATTAAGAATTAAGAGCGCCTCATCACACCTTGCACTTCCCTCTTCTCCTGCATCTCGGAAAGAAAAGGTGATATACTCAGGCTTGTGATGCTTTCTGGCTTTTGTTAGCAAAGAAGTACTTCAAGCTGGAAGCCAATGATATCCCTATATTTCTACTCACTCTCTTTGAAGAGTCTGTATGTACGGTTATTCTCGCTTCTAATGAGAGATTAGAAACTTTCTGAAATCTAAGTTAGACTAAGTAGTCTGTCTTCTTTTTGATTTACCTCTTAATATTACCTATAATCTATATTACAGGAGTTGTATTACCTTCTTTTCATCCTCCAAAGTTGCCTTTGGTTACCTGTAGATAGAAAGCTGTTCTCATTCTTTCCTATGGGCTCCAGCAGGTTTTACAAGTCCAATGTAACTCTCTATGTTTTAGATGCTTCGATTATCAAATGGAAAACAAAGAATATTTATTGAAATGCTGGGCTTTTTGGTAAGGCAAGAAATAAACCATAAAAATTACCAAATGAATTGACTAAAGCAGGAGCTTGCTCCCATGCCAAATTATCAATGAAGTCCTTGTTTCTTATAAAAATATGTTTTAGAGCAGATTAAAAATAAAAAAGCAAACCAGTTAATATGAATTAATATTTGTTTATAATGCCAATCAACATGTCTAATAACCTTTCTTAGCATTTCCATGAGCAACTGTGCTTTTTCAGTATTTCTAAATTAATACATTGCTCTTTGGCCATGGAGTTTATGATTGACAGATGGTGGCTGTGCAATGTATTTTGGAACAAATGCAGCTGACAGACTGTAGGTGGGTAGTACATACAGCTGGCCAGTCTCAGTGTTCTGTCCACATATGAATAGAAGAGTGTATAAGGTAATTTTTTTGTTTGTTTGTATCCTATTACTGAAAATAAAATTACTCTGAGTGTGAGTACAGATTTTTTTAAAAAGGACCAGATCATCAGATTGTGCAAACTACTTTCACTTAGCTGATCAAGCATGGAACTAATAAAAACATGATGATTTAGATCAGCTGAGGATGTCACTACTAGTGCCTGTTTCAGGAGCCATAGAAAGATATAAAGAAACCCCACTGCAATATGTAAAGTTTTAGCATTTTGTCTTTTCCATAGAGAATGAAAAAACTTGGGTATGTTCTATTGGTTTTATAGATCAGCCAGCAAAATCAAACCTCAGTCTCTGACTAGACCTTGTGAGGTGCTCTCATAATATGAATAAATAATCTGTATTTTATTGCAAGAGCACCAGAAGGCCATCAGAAAGGTAAAAATGTGCTGTACAGCACTTAAAGCTTTTTTGGAAAGGAAAACATGGACATGGTGTCCTGGTTTGAGCTAGAACAGAAGTAATTCTGTTCAGTGACTTTACTTTTCAGGTCAGTCTCTCCTAAGTAATGGCACTTTCTGAAGTTAACAGCATATTTTTGCAGACAGTGCATGCTTCTAGCAGTGAGAACAGTCAGTGTTTACAGGTGCTACCAAGGATTGGTGTACAGAAAGACTCATGCTTATACTTGCTTCTATAGAGACTAAAGCCACGGCTGGATCTTGTGTACTACATTGGGGGGTGCAGGAAAGTGAAAGCCCACACCTGCAGGGAGGAGCAGACGGGACAGCTGACCCTGGACTGACCAACGAGGGATTCCAGCCCATATACGTCATATTCGGTATAAAGCTGAGGGATCACAAGGGTCAATTTCCTTCAATGGCCAGTGTCTAAGGAGGACTCCGTCTGTTCTGCCTTCAGTCCCAGTCCTTCAATCCTGATCCATGCGTTCCTGAATCCAGCTCCTGACTGTTGCTGAGTCCATTCTGGGACTTTCCCAATGCCTGCTCCACAGCATCAGCGTTGATGGTGACGTAATTGCCATGGGGGCGGGGAGGGGGTGCGTTCAATACTGGTTTAGTATATATTTCATTTTATTATTATTGTTTTCATTAAAGCTGTTCTAGATTTCTTTTCTAATCCTTAAGTCTTTCTCTCTTACTCACTTTATCTTCCCATTTGGGATGGGAGAGGTGTTAACAGAGAGTGTCTGTTACATGTCTAGTGGACAGCCCAGGCTCTAAACCCTGACATACGGAGAGAAGGACTTTGGGCATAATAGATACAAAAATCCAATTGCTAAAATCTTAGTTATGTAAACTTCAATTGAAGTGATTATAATCATTGCACATCAGAACCTACAGTTAGTATTGTATGTGCTACATACAATAATAATTGTAGATAGACCTGTTAGTAGTAGATAGACCTGTTTAATGAAGCTATGGAACAAAACTTTCTCCTGCATCAAAAGCAGAGTTAAAAATAGCTTTCATGATTTTATTGCTCAGGGCACCCAAAGGGTACCCCTCAGAGAAATCACTTTTTAGCACTCTTCGGTTCTTTGAAAGGTTAAATATAAATTTTACAAGATCTTAAAAATATTGTGTCATGCTTAGTCCAGGATAAGGACATTTCATCTTATTAAGGGAATTGCATTAAAAAGAAAATTATTTGCCTAGAATACACAGCTTTCAGACTTCAGCAAGACTTTCCTCTTTTTGTGCTCCTGTTCAGTGGAAAAAAAAAAAAAAAAAAAAAGTTGCTAAGGAATTACTGACACAGCACCATGAAGAAAGCTGTGTTGCCTCTAGCACTCATCAAAATAATTAGAATGAGGTGGTATCTGCCACCTCATACTGAGGTGGTATGTGCCTGCACAGGGCACAAACTTTTTGACATATTGACACTGTTACTTGGGGAAACTTGAACTTAATACCTTGAACCAGAGATACTCAAACTAATTTACTATTTCTGTGTTAGATCTGCAAAGGGAGGTCCATTACAAAACTCGATTTTATAATCACATTATATTTTACCTAATTAATACTTAAGTAGAAACTCAGGGGCAGTTTCATTTTAATTAGTCATGTATTTGCTTCTAGAGTTAAGGATTTCTCTAGGATTCGGATATTGGAGCTAATTAAGGCATTATCTGTACAAGAAAGTTGTTTTATAAGAAGTGACAGAGGATGAGATCAAGATTAAATCAGTTTTTAAACATCTTACATTAAATTTTGATGTCTCTCTCTCTCCCTCTCTCTCTCCCTCTCTCTTTCCCTCTCCCTCTCTCCCCCTCTCTTTCTCTCTCACTCTCTCTCTTTCCCTCTCTCTCCCTCTCTCCCCCTTTCTCTCTCTCACTCTCTCTCTTTCCCTCTCTCTCTCTCTCTCTCTTTCCCCCTCCCTCTCTCTCCCTTTCTCTCCCCCTCCCTCTCCCTCTCTCTC